>JBBPCZ010064932.1:0-12242 GCA_037974445.1 Brycinus macrolepidotus | reverse complement strand
GGTCTGTAGTCATTCAGTCCTGTGATGGTGGGTTTCTTGGGGACCGGGATAATGGTGGAGCGTTTGAAGCAGGAGGGGACTTCACACAGCTCCAGGGATCTACTGAAGATGCGGGTGAAGATGGGAGCCAGCTGATCAGCCCAGGCTTTGAGGCAGGAGGGGGATACACCATCTGGCCTCAAAGGGGTTTTCCTGGTCTTCTATTTCTGGAACAGCCGAACAGCCCTTTGTGTATTCTGAGTTCCGGGGGGAGGGTAGGGGGGGTGAGAGGTGTGATGGAGGTCATTGACTCTGGGCTGGGGAAGGTGAGGGAGGAGGGTGGAGGGGTGAGAGGTGTGATGGGGGTCATTGTGTCTGGGGTGGGGTGGGTGAGGGGTGTGAATCTGTCCGTCTCAAACCTCCAGTAGAATTGTTCAGCTCGTCTGCCAGGTCTTTGTTTGCTTCAGCAGGGGGTGGTGATGTCTTGCAGGCCTCTCCACACTGACGCAGGGTCGTTGGCTGAGAACCGTTCTTTCAGCTTCTCAGAGCAGATTCTTTAAGCCACTTTGATCTCCCTGGTCAGTGTGTTCCTGGCTTGCTTGTACAGGGCCCTGTCACCACTTCTGAAAGCGTCTTCCTTGCCCTGGCGAAGATGTTGCAGTTTAGGAGTGAACCATGGTTTATTGTTGTATGTGCAGAAGGTCTTGGTTGGCACACACACATCTTCACAAAAACCGATGTATGATGTCACAGTGTCTGTCAGCTCATCCAGATTATCAGATGCAGCTTCAAAAACAGTCCAATCAGTGCGGTCAAAACAGTCCTGCAGTTCCCGCTCTGCTGTATTGGTCCACTTCTTCACAGTTTTGACTACAGGCTTAGAGTGTTTAAGTTGTTGCCTGTAAACTGGAATAAGATGGACCAGGCAGTGATCAAAATGTCCCAAAGCTGCCCGGGGAACAGAACAATAGGCATCTTTTAAAGTGGTGTAACAGTGGTCCAGTGGTCCTGAGGAGGGATGTAAACTCCGACCAGGATGAAGGAAGAGAACTCCCGTGGTGAATAAAACGGTTTGCAGTTAATGAAAAAAGTTTCCAGGTTTGGGCTGCAGAATTTCTGTAACATTGTGACATCAGTACACCAACCTTCATTAATGTAGAAACAGATTCCCCCTCCCTTTGATTTCCCCGAGACCTCTGTTACGCGGTCCGTGCGATGGAGGTGGGAGCCTGGCAGGTTTAAGGCAGCATCAAGGGTGCGTTCACTGAGCCAAGTTTCAGTGAAGCAAAGGGCAGCAGAACGTGCAAAGTCCTTGTTGGTCCGGTTAAGAAGCAGCAGCTCGTCCACTTTATTTGGAAGGGAGCGGAGGTTCGCCAGGTGAATGGAGGGGAGCACAGTGCGGAATCCCCACTGACATAATTTCACCAGCGTGCGCGCTCCTCGTCTGCATCTCCGCCAAGTCCCGCAGAGAGCCGCTGCTCCTCCGACTAAAATCTCCAAAAAACTTTCCAGGTTCATGTAAAAAGGATAAAAACTATTTTGAGATGACTGTCTGATGTTTAGCAGTTGATCTCTGGAAAACGTAATGTGGTCTGAGTGACCAAACACTCAGAAAATAAACAAAAACAAAGAAAGTATGAGAGAGCGCAGTACCAAGGCTGCCATCCGCGGCGCCATCTTTATATGGTTGGATGAAACTATTGAGAAATGATACAAGAGAAGCTAGTCATTTGAGTTTTTAGCAAAAACTTGTATGCATATTGTTCTGTCCAGTTGCTACTGCATATGATAATTCAAGTTTAATAATAATAATTAAAAGTAAAACTGCAGTGATCAGTTATACCATTTCAAAATGCACCTGCGTTGTTTTGTGTTTTTGACTTTCAGTCAAATGAAAGTCTTTTTCCAGTATCTATTTCAACTTAAAAGTTATCTGAAAAATCTTGTCAAAATCTCGTCTCGTCTCGTTCTCGTGAATCCAACATTGTGTATCGTCTCGTGAGCAGAGCTGAGCATCTCGTCACACCCCTATTGATGACATTGAGATCTGAATTTGGAGGCCAAGTCATTACCTTGAACTTATGTTCCTGAGACAATTCTAGAACAATCCTACCAAAGAAGCCACCACCATTAGAGAACACCACTGCTTTGAACAGGTGTACTTGGTCTGCAACAATGTTTAGGTAGGTGGTATGTGTTAAAGTAACATCTATGTGAATGTTAATGATTCACCAGACCAAACCACCTTCTTTCATTGCGCAGGGCTCCAGTTCTGACACTCATGTGCCCACTGTATGAGTATTTAAGAGTGGATGGGGGGTAGCATAGCCACTCTGACTGGTTTGAGTGCAAATGATTGTCACTGGTTCACAGGTGTCCTTCCCTGGACCACTTTTTGTAAGCACTAACAACTGCATAACAAAAGTACCCCACAAGAGCTGCCAATTGGAGATGCTCAGACCCTATCATTTAGCTTGCCCACTTCTCTTACCATTCACCTGCCGCCTAATATATCCCACCCCTTGACAGATACTATTGTAAAAAGATAATCAATTTTATTCCCTTCTCCTGTCAGTGGTTTTATTGTTGTGACTGATCGGTGTATGTACAGCATTTTAGTAAGAAATTGAGCCCAATCCATTGTATAATCCAAACTGATTTAACATTCATTGCATGGCCTTAGATGATTGCCATGCTTTTTATTAAAAAAGGGAAATAAATGTAATTTATTTATACATAATATAATTGTATATAATTTATATATATATAATTGTTCTTTTTCTGATAACAAAACTTCACAAAGATCAGGAAGCATAAGAAACAATGCACAGAAAACAGATAAAAGTGATACTGAGGACTACTCCAATAAAATTTGTGCTTTTGACCGTGGTGCAACACACATGTTTCTGACAAAACTTCACAAAAGAATCAGGAAGCACAAAAAACAATGCATAGGAAACCGATAAAAGAGATATTGAGGCCAACTATATTTAAATTTGTGCTTGAAATTTGCCCGTGAAAGTCACACCTCCTTTGACTGTGGACCAGAAGTGCAACATTACCGTGGTGGATTAGCCGTGTTCCATGTGTATAAATACCACAAATCCTTCCTGACCAACCAGGTGAAACCCCAGATCTTGCACACACTCAGTAATTATCTGTATCCTATAGTAGAACAGGTGGATGGAGCCTTTCTTTAGTCTCTTGAATGTGATAATGGCAATTCTCAATTTTTCAAGAGCAAATGGGACTTTCTGTAGTCTACAAGGAGAGCCTGTATACCCACAACTTTCAAAGGATGGTGACATAATAGTCGGAGGGATTTTCCCCTTCCATAGCAATTGGGAAACCACAGACGTTTCCTATATGGCCAAGCCATCAGCACTGAGTTGCATGAGGTAAGCAGCAAAGTGAGCTTATCAGTCATGAAATGAATAGTTGTAATTTTAAATAGATTTATATTTTTCATGAGCAATGATGCTTCTATATATCTGTGTGTATTTGTTTTATTTGTTTTCATCAAGTCTTGATTTCAGAGCCTTCCAGTTTTCACAGTCCCTGATTTTTGCAATTGAAGAGATCAACAACAGTTCCTCAATACTGCCTGGTGTATCATTGGGCTACAAGATCTATGACACCTGCAGTTCTACAGCAATGGGGGTTAGAATGGCCATGGCACTTGTTAATGGAAATGAGAACTCAACCTTGCATGAGCCCTGTACAAAATCAGCGCAAGTGCAGGCCATAATTGGTGAGACATACTCATCAGTGTCAATGGCTGTTGCAAAGAGTGTTGGACCATTCAGCATTCCCTTAGTAAGGATTTTTGGTATTTTTTTTATCACTATTGTAACTATTAGGACATAAGGATATAAGGATAACTCTATTTAAACATTAGTGTGCAGTTTTGCCTCACTTTTGTCTGAATTTCTTTAGATCAGCCACTATGCCACCTGTGAGTGTCTCAGTGACAAAAGGAAATATTCCTCATTTCTGCGCACTATTCCCAGTGATTATCACCAAAGCAGAGCATTGGCTGAAATGGTCAAGCACTTTGGCTGGACCTGGGTGGGTGCAATAAGAAGAGATGATGACTATGGTAACAATGGGATGGCTGCATTTACTAAAGCTGCAGAACAATTGGGCATATGCCTAGAATATTCTCTTCCATTTTTTAGAACTTACTCACAAGAAAAAGTGTTGAGAATTGTTCAGCACATCAAAATCTCCACATCTCGAGTGATAGTGGGATTTCTTGCTCACTGGGACTTGGAGATTTTACTCAATGCACTTTATGAGCACAACATCACTGGATACCAGTGGGTGGGAACTGAGGGTTGGATCTCTGATTCAGGACTGGCCACACTGGATAAGCACAGCATACTTCAAGGAGCCATAGGACTAGCAATACCTAAAACCACAGTGAAAGGTCTCAAGGACTTCATTCTGGATATATATCCATTGGAATCTGCTGGTAGTGCTATTTTCACTAAATTGTGGGAGGCTCTGTTCCAGTGTAGATATACAGTGCGGAACGATTCACAGAACAGACCAGTGTGCACAGGGAAAGAGAAATTGTCTGATATAGAAAATGCCTTCACAGACATGTCCCTGATGCCTATTTTCAGTAATGTGTATAAAGCAGTATATGCTGTTGCGCATACCCTAAATGACCTCCTCGGCTGCACAAAAACGTGTCCTGCAAAGATTCAGCCTGATCCTCTTACTGTGAGTTAAAAATTAAAGAGTTGGTCTTAAACCTGGAATTTTGCCACAAGTAGCACTAATTTAGAAAAAAAGAAAATTGATTTGTTTAATACTGTAGACCTATTTTTTAATGTAACTTAAATATTTCTCTATTTCTATCAGTTTCTAGAACATCTCAAAAGGGTATACTTCAAAACTAAAGAGGGAGAAGAGGTTTATTTTGACAAAAATGGTGATCCTCCTGCAAAATATGAAATAATAAACTGGCAAATCAGTAAAGAACACCGACATCAGTTTGTCACTGTTGGCCTTTATGACTCCTCATTTCCTGCTCATGATCAATTAGCAGTAAACCTGGCCTCTATTGTGTGGGCACAAAATATGAATCAGGTAAGTGTGAGGGATAGAGTTGCATGCACATGCACACATACACACAGACATACAGACACACACACACACACACACACACACACACACACATATATATATATATAAATTTTTCCCATGACTAATGAACATTTATCTTGAACACAGGTACCAATATCAGTGTGCAGTGAGAGCTGCCCTCCAGGTACCAGGAAGGCTGTACAGAAAGAAAAGCCTATTTGCTGCTTTGACTGTATACCATGTGCTGAAGGAGAGACCAGTAATACAACAGGTGCAAACATACAATCAAATAAAATGGTATTATTGATGTCATAATTAAACCCATACCAGTTAAATACTCAGAAGCTTAAGGGGTGACGTTTACAGAAAAATTATGTGTAATATATTCCTTTTTTCTGTACATCTACCATTTCTATTTTTATTTTTTTTTCTCTCTCTCTCTCTCTCTCTCTCTCTTTGATAGATTCAATAAAATGTGATCAGTGCAACCAAGACTACTGGTCAAACCCACACAGGGATGAATGTGTAAAAAAGGACATTGAATACCTGTCCTATGATGAAACTATGGGAATTTTACTAACAGCTGTTTCCATTATTGGTGCTTTAACGACAGTAATAATAGCCATTATATTCTTTAGATATAAAAATACGCCAATAGTCAAAGCCAACAACTCAGAGCTGAGTTTCCTGCTGCTCTTCTCACTGGCTCTGTGTTTCCTCTGCTCACTTACTTTCATTGGTCGGCCCTCTGAGTGGTCCTGTATGCTGCGCCACACAGCGTTTGGGATCACCTTCGTCCTCTGCATCTCCTGTGTTCTGGGGAAAACAATAGTGGTGTTAATGGCCTTCAGGGCTACACTTCCTGGTAGTAATGTCATGAAATGGTTTGGGCCTCCACAGCAGAGACTTAGCGTCCTTGCCTTCACTCTCATACAGGTCCTGATTTGTGTTCTTTGGACAGCAACATCACCTCCTTTTCCTTTCAAAAATCTGAAGCACTACAAAGAAAAGATCATATTAGAATGTCACTTGGGATCAGCTATAGGCTTCTGGACTGTTTTAAGTTATATTGGAATCTTGGCTGTTTTATGTTTTGTATTAGCTTTTCTGGCTCGGAAGCTGCCTGACAACTTTAATGAAGCCAAGTTTATCACATTCAGCATGCTTATATTCTGTGCAGTTTGGATCACCTTTATCCCAGCTTATGTCAGCTCCCCTGGAAAATTCACTGTCGCTGTAGAGATATTTGCTATTTTAGCCTCAAGCTTTGGTTTGCTTTTCTGTATCTTTCTTCCAAAGTGTTACATAATCATACTGAAACCAGAGAAAAATACTAAAAGGCAAATTATGGGAAAAATGCCAGTTAAGTGAGAATAATTTAGGAATTAGTTTATTAATATGTAAATGTTCTCTTAAATGTTCAAAAAATCTGGAGATACTGAGCAGTTGTGCTTTAAAGACAGGACTTCTAAATTCCTATGAAGAGAAAAAATTTAAAATGCATGGTGGTGATAAGAGCTACGGATTTTTATGGAAATATGTATTTCACTCTTGTGAATAATATTTTATTAAAGAAATGCAACTTTAATATATAGCATTAGCTAGTATTTTTAAATAGTTTTTTAAAAATCATTTTATTGTGTTTTTTGTAATAAAATGTATGGCATTTTAAATTATCTATTTAATTATATTAAAGCTACAGTAAAAATGAAACAATCATGCAATGCTCCCTAAGTAAGAAACTACTTACACTTTATGACTCTTTGTTCATTAAAAATAACAAAATAAAACACTTATCATTAACATACTTTTAGTATTCACATTACATTTTTTACACAGTATATGTTCACTTCACTGTACATTAAGAAGGTCTTGTGTGTCCAAAAGTATCCAGACAACCCTAACTAATTAAAATATAATGGGATATGTATTCCTTTGAGCAGCCGCACATGAGCATATGGTGACCATGCCCAATGCCAAGAGCTGGCAAGAGAAGTATAAAGCTCCTGTACTGTTTGCGATCAACAATAAAAATCCTATCAGCATTGTTCCAATATCTAGTGTAAAGATTTCCCAGAAGAGTACCGTCTATTACTGCAGCAAAAGAAGCAAAACAAAAGCAAAATGTTTATAAACCTTTGTACAAACAATGTATATTGTATTTAATTTAGTCCAAGTTACTTTCTTGTTCACCCTTTATAAAACAAATTTAACTCCAAGTCATGTACCTTCAGAGGTTTTCTCAAAAATCTCACATTGTCAGGCGTATTTTTAAAAGATGTTGATATAATACTAAAAGAATGTGGAGGACTTGTTTTATCAGGGTGACTTACTTGCAACACAAATGAGAATATGGCAGACTTCTGCTATGAAACTGTTCATCATCACTACTGATGTTTCCAGGTGCGTACTTTTCATACCCATTCTCAAAATCACCCATATAAAGCTTACCTGGCTGTTTCCCTTGTCTCTCTCATTGTCTATGTGTGTCTTGTATACAGTCCCCACTCTGGTCTTTCAATCACTTATGTGCCTGTACCTGTCACTGTTTGTTTTTTCATACTTGTCTCAGTCTCTGCTCCTGTATCAATCAATGTCTCCATCTGTTTTCTTATTGCTATACCCTATAAGCTTAGTCCTTGTTACCATGCTCACTCAGCTTTGTTCAAGATCTTTTCCCATCTCATGTCCAGTCAAAAGGTCCAGCCTACAGTCCAGACCTGTATTCAGTCCCCTGTCCACTTTCTTGTCCAGTACTTTGTGGAGTCTGTAGACCAGTCCCCTGACTAGTTCATCCAGTTTCCAGTTCTGCACTACATCTGGTTGATAATTATGTGCTAGAGTTTGTGACTGTGAGATGTAGAAAATTTGATTTAACATGCAAATTCACCACTGTGCTCATAATGTACCCAGCACTAATACTAACAACAAACTGGGCAAACTACATGGAGCCACTAGTGAGTTTCAAAACTCACATCCAGATGGACTGTTTATTATTCCTGGAAATTTCAACCATGGAAATCTCAAGTCAGTACTTGCTAAATTCCACTGGACTTTGCAACGAGGGAGGCAAGTGTGCTGGACTGTTTTTACACAATACAGAGCTGAAATCACCTCATCAGAAGCTAATCCCCTCCAGTTTAGAAAAACAACTTTGAAGAAGTAGTCTATCCTGATATTTGAGAATAGGACCTTGAAAATTTGAGAATGTGAGAGAGGACAGATTTGATTACCCAGCTAAGATTACCATAACCTGTCTCTGGTCTAACGCTGTGCTGCATCAAAAACAGTCATTCTGGGAGAACTCAGAAGCCTGCAGGAAAGAGGAATAAAAGTAGCATGAATAACAGAACGACAAGTACTCAAATCTAAAAGCTGAATATAGAAGAATGGAGGGCTGTCATTTAATTCATCCGCAGTGGCATGCAGATGTTTTGTGGAAACATTCAACAGCCTTTCATTAGCACCATGGCTATCTCTGGTGAAATATTAGGAGGAAGGGGCAGAAGTAAATGACTGAAAAGGAATAAAATGGGAGTTTCTGGCTGTAGTTTGGAAAAAAACAACAGGTGGGGGAATAAAGTATTCTAGAGAGGTGGCTCCCAGCCAACAACCTTGCAGCTGGTCGTATGACACCATTGGAAGCAGGTATCCCATTTACCTGTGCAAAAATGCACATGAAGGTTCTGAAGATCACCTCTTCAGCTGATTCTGCAGGTTTTCAGTGGATCTAGGGAGGGATGTAGGAGGAGTAACTGCAAAAGATTGATCTTCTGATCACTGTACAGTTTTTACGTGACTTTTCAAGTAACACTGAGATTAAAAATCTTTTCTGTAATTTCTTTGACAAGTGAGTCCTGAAAAAATGTATGTGTGTAAAGTGTCCATTTGTCATATGTGAACACACCACAGCACACAGTGTGAACAACATGAAATTGTCCCCTGGACTTAACCCGTTCACCCAAGTGAAGCAGTGGGCACCCAGGAGAGCAGCGCCCGGGGAGCAGTGTGCGGGGACGTTACCATTTTCAAGGGTACCTCAGTGGTGCCACTAGCAGTCCTGGGATTTGAACCCACGACCTTCTGATAGCAGGGGCAGATCCCTAACCACCAGGCCACCAAGGTTCTCAAATGTCAAGTGATGTTATAGATTATTCCAAGTTAATGGAGCAATTGCAAATGTCTTAATGATAAAAGGGAATATGTCTTTTCTGTACACTGGCAGAGACGGTTGAGCATTGTGACTGGACTTGATTTATGAAGGTCTGCCTGATTTATTAAGGCCAACAGCTTTTATAATTTTTCACTTTTCACTGATCCTCACCATGGTGATGGATGACTGACAGCACAAAACAATTTAGGCTGTGTTATACTGTGATTAGTGCTGATAATTTCAGAAAGTCCCACCTCCTTTGACTGTGACCCAACAGTGAAACTTTTCCATAGAGGATGTGTCTTTCTGAAAGTATAAATATCACAATCCCACCTAATCAACAGAAACAACAAAGCTGACAAACACACTCTATCACACTCAGTAGTTGCATATGTACATGGAGCTCTTTACTCTCTTGCATGTGGTAATGGCCGCCATCAATTTTTCACGAATAAATGGGACTATCTGTAGTCTGCAAGGAGAATCTGCATACCCACAACTTTCAAAGGATGGTGACATCATAGTTGGAGGGATTTTACACTTCCATAACAGATGGGAAGTCATGGACTTGTCCTATCTGGTCAAGCCAGCTCCAGTGAAATGCATGAGGTAAGGAGCACTAGGAAATCAGACATACTGAGTAACTGTGTTACTAACATTCCACAGATACATAGCAGTGATGAAACTTCATAAATTGATGAACTATGTAATCCTACAATAATGCCATTAATGATGTTCTTAATTTTAACCAGTCTTGAGTTTAGGGGCTGCAAGTTCTGATATTCCTTGATTAGAAGAGATCTTTTCGACAAACTGTTTTCAAACTTTTCTGACACTGAATAAATATGTATAATTTTAAATAGATTAATATCACACAGTATTAATAATTTCTATATGCTGTCCTGAGAATGTCTAAATATTTTTTTTCCAGTCTTGATTTCAGAGCCTTCCAGTATTCACAGTCCATGATTTTTGCAATAGAGGAAATCAACAACAGTTCCTCAATATTACCTGATGTCTCACTAGGCTACAAGATCTATGACTCCTGCAGCTCCACGACAATAGGGGTTAGAATGGCCATGGCACTTATAAATGAAAATGAGAACTCAGACTTGGATGAGCCCTGCATAAAGCCAGCGCAGGTGCAAGCCATAATCGGCGAGACTTACTCATCAGTGTCAATGTCTATCGCAAATAGTATGGGACCCTTCAGCATTCCAGTAGTAAGAAGCTATTTATTTATTTATTTAATCAATTAAAATTATGATTGTAGTAGAATAGAAATATGCAGCTCTGAAGCCACATTATAATTTGATTACATGGTATTATATAAGTTCACCATACACAAAACTGTACACTATAGTTTGGAAAACCTGATGTACTTGTGTGAATCTATTTTTAGATGAGTCACTATTCCACCTGTGAGTGTCTCAGCGATAAAAGGAAATATCCCTCATTTCTGCGCACTATTCCCAGTGATTACTACCAGAGCAGAGCACTGGCAGAAATTGTCAAATACTTTAACTGGACTTGGGTGGGGGCAATAAGAAGAGATGATGACTATGGTGACAGTGGGGTGGCTGCATTTATTGAAATTGCAGAACAACTAGGCATATGCTTAGAATATTCCCTTCCATTTTTTAGAACCTACTCACAAGAAAAAGTGCTGAGGATTGTTGAGCAGATCAAAGCCTCTACTTCTCGAGTAATAGTGGGATTTGTCGACTCATGGGATTTGGAGATGCTGGTGCATGTGTTTTTTGAGCACAATGTCACAGGATACCAGTGGGTGGGAACCGAGGCCTGGATCTCTGATCTAGAACTTGTCACAGCAGACAAGTATAATGTACTTCAAGGAGCCATAGGGCTAGCTATCCCAAACACAACAGTAGCAGGTCTGAAGGACTTCATTCTGGATATATATCCACTGAAATCTGCAGGAAGTACCATTTTTACTGAATTCTGGGAGGCTTTGTTTCAGTGTAAAAATGCAGAGCAGAATGATTCTGAGGATACATCAGTGTGCACAGGAAAAGAGAAACTGTCAGAAGTGGAAAACACATATACAGATATGTCCCAAATGCCCATTTTCAGTAATTTGTATAAAGCAGTATATGCTGTTGCCCATACTCTCCATGATGTTCTGGGATGCAAGCAAACATGTCCTACAAAGAAGCAGCCTGATCCTTACACAGTGAGTTTCAAGTTAAGCACACATATATATAATACAAGTTTGTACAAATTAGAAAAAATGCATTTGCCTTATGGAGAATATGGTGTTCTTTATAAGCACTTTTGGAACAACAGTACAGTCCTTAATATATAGCTGTTATTCCATTTTGTCAGTTTCTAGAGCATCTCAAAAGAGTGCGATTTAAAACCAAAGAGGGGGAAGAAGTCTTTTTTGATAAAAATGGTGATCCTCCTGCAAAATATGACATCATAAACTGGCAGACAAGTAAAGATCATCAGCATGAATTTGTCATTGTGGGATACTATGACTCTTCTGCTCCTGCACACAATCGACTGGAAGTAAACATGGCCTCTATTGTGTGGCCACAAAATAGCATTCAGGTGAATATGACAACCAAGCTGCATTTTGGTCTCAATAAAAGTATAGCTTAACTTTTTTAGAGTAAGTGAATATTTTATCTGATTATAGGTGCCAGTGTCTGTGTGCAGTGAGAGCTGCCCCCCAGGTACCAGGAAGGCTGTACAGAAAGGAAAACCTATTTGCTGCTTTGACTGTATAGCATGTGCTGAAGGAGAGATCAGTAATATGACAGGTACATTTACGACAAAAATGAAATTAATATCAAATACTGTTTGTGATACTATCATCCTAAAACAAATATTTGTTAAATGAAAAAATAAGTTACATGAAAATAGTTTAAAATCTCACCGCTTTAAAAGTTAGGTGGCATTTTATATAAGTTTCATTATATATATACACTCAACAAAAATATAAACGCAACACTTTTGTTTTTGCTCCCATTTTTCATGAGATGGACTTAAA
>JBBPCZ010064911.1:0-12243 GCA_037974445.1 Brycinus macrolepidotus | reverse complement strand
ATTGATTGATTGATTGATTGATAGCTCTTACCTCAACACAAACAAGGCAGATTAGACCCACTGGAATATAACAGCAATTATAAAATGATTATATACAGGTAAATAATTATAACGTTGGTCTTATTATAAAGTTTAATGTGTTTTAATGTTTTACTGATGCATTTCAGGAATCTCTTCACACTTTTATTTCATATCATTCCGACAAGTTCTTCATCATCCTTACATCATCATCATCAAATGGAAGTCCAGTCCTGCCTGGAACAGGAGGAAAAATGCCAGTGTTTTTCTTTGTTATTATTATTATTATTATTATTATTATTATCATTATTATCAATATTATTATTATTATTGGAGTCGTTTTTATGTATTTGTAGTTGCATTGTTATTGTAGTTATTATTATTATTATTATTGTTATTGTTGTTGTTGTTGTTGCTGTTGTTGTTATTATTGTTGTTGTTGTTATTTGAATACATTTTTTAAAGCAATTATCTCAGGATAATAAGTCATTATTTGTTTTGTTTGTTAATTATTTTGAGTTTATTTCCTCGTTCTCTGAGCTCTGCGAAACCCGGATGTAAACAATGAGCCCAGGAGAGGGTAAGTAGCTTGTTAAGTTAGCAGCTGACTTTTCGTCCTCTCCTCGTCTTTATTTTTATTTTTTTCTGTCTTTTGAGCGGCCAGGCGAGGACACTATAACTTAAACAACCCATACATTTTGATTTAAACACGGCAGCTAGTCATTTTCCCATCATTTGTCTCCTTTTATCTGTGCTGTTAGCTCACAGGCTCAATTAGCCTGAGCTATAGTGCTAACTGGAGAGCTTTCCTCCAGGATTAAATGTCCTTAAGTAAGTTAAATACTGAACTTCATGACTGTAACGTTTATAAATGTACATTTTAGACTCTTTAGAGTTCAGCTGGTGTTATCTTCATCCTGTAGCTGGGTGTGTTTACCTACCAGCTCACCCCCTTTAGGTTTAGAATGTAAATACCTTCAGCTAAACTTCCACAATCAGGTCCCAGTTGGTTTCCCTGGACTCAAAAAGTACACTTTTATTTCAGTTCTACCCCACATTTCTACCCAGACAGAGTAGAGTCAGCATATACAGTACTGTGCAGAAGTTGTTAAGCCACCCCTGATTTCTTTGTATTTTGCACTGAATTTCCTTGTTGGTGCAAAAATACTATTTATACTGTGGATCTTTGGAAGCAAAGTATGAAGAAATGAGGGGTTACTACTGTACTACTGTACTGTACATGCTTTCACTCCTCAACACAAAGTTAAACTTCTGTTGGAGCAGAACTGAAGCATTTCAGTGCATTTTATTCCTCTTTCATTGGAACAGAAATCTCTGGATCAAATAAGTAGATTTAATTCACTGAAATGTACTTTCATTTAGTCTTGTTTGTTTTATGTAATCCAGTCACCTAAAGAAAACACAGTTGAACTATTTACTGCCAACATAGTCTAAGGATTTTAGGCCACATTTGTTCACTGAGTGTGTTTTAGGCTGTCTTAACTGACTGGATTAGCCTTAAAATATGCTTGGTGACCTTTGTGTGTTGTGTGTCAGTAATCCTGCAGTAAAAGCACTGTTACTGCAATTAAAATTTAAAAAAAGTCAAAGTAAGAGCAGCATACAAAACTCATTCTGGAGAAAATAAAAAGAAAAGTATTAGCTCTAAAACTCTTGAAGTGCAGGAGAGGTCTGTTAGGTTTATTATTATTATCATTATTATTATTATTAGTAGTAGTAGTAATAAAAGTAGTATTAGTATTAGTAGTATCAATTTTATTAGTATTATCGCTGTTGTCGCTGTTATTCATTTTCGTAGTTGTAGTAGTATTGTTGTATTTGCAGGTTTTATATTTTGTTTATTAGATTTATTATCCTTTTGGTTTAAAATTAAATGATGAGGAGAGGTAATGAGCAACAGCAAAGTACAAAAGAAAGTTGACAAATGTATTGGGAATTAAATGCGATGGACTAAAATGTAATCGAAAACAAACTAGAGAAATTAACGTACTTTGGAGAAATGAGAGTAGTAGCATTAAAGCAGGCTGTCCGTCAAAATTATACTTAATTGCATTGAGCTGAGTTAATTGAACTAATCGCTCATTATAAATGACCAAAACATGTCTAAGACCTTCAGGCAGCTGTTATGATGAGGTTACTGTAGTGCATTTTTATGACAGCAACTGTGTGATGAGAACACTTAATCATGCTTTCTTAACTTCCTGCCTTGACTACTGCAGTGCTCTTTTTTCACTTTCCCAACAAAAAACCATGGCCAGGCTTCAAGATTCATTTATATTAAAAGGTCAAAACACATCTCCCCTGATCTCCATAAACTTTACTGGCTACCAATTTCATACCGTATTCAGTACAAGCTGCTTCTAATTACTTTTAAAGCTCTGCATGCCCCAACCCCCACCCACATCTAACTGAATTACTCCACCCACACACTCTCGCTTGTTCAATACGGCCTGCTCAAAGTTCCCAAATTTCGATTCTCTTCAGTGAAAGGCAGATCATTTAGTGTCGTGGCCCCCAAACTATGAAGTTCCCACCCTCTGAATCTCTGTAATCCATCCTCTCTCTCTTCTTTCAAAACATAATTAAAAATTTATCTTTTGTGTCAGTGCTATGTCTTCTCCCACCTCTTGATTCTGTATATATGTATGTGTGTGTGTATGTATATATATGTATGATCATTATTATTATTAACATGTCAGTGCTTCAGTGCTGTTTGTGTTGTTTTTCTGTACTCATTTTGTCATAACCATGTAACCAGATCATGATGCCCACTCGAAGCAGCACGGCCAGCGGGGGAAACAACAACAAGGTGAAATATTCCAGATTAGCAGACAGCGATGAAGGCTACATCGACCTGCAGGTGAGGAACGCTTCAGTGTGTCTGAGGTCAGGTTTTTATCAGCCCTGTGAACTGTAGAGTTATTGGTGTTGCTTTGGTGTAGTAATTTATTGTAACTTTCTTACATAATTCGTCACATAGTTACATGATGAATTATATTTTTATTTGATTTATATTCTCCACCAACAGAACGCTAGTTGGAGTCTGTGGTTCTGTCGGAAAATTATAAAAACGTGGCAGAAATTTTCTTCCTGCAAGCAAGACACAGCAATGACTTTTTTTTACTGAATTCAAATGATAGTAAAATATCTTACAAATGCAAATGTGTCAACCTCGATGTTTTTGTGCTCCACTTGTTTCTTTGAAAAAAATAATGAATTTAATACAAAATACAACATGCTTTAGTTATCTTTGGCAGTGGCTGTAAATTCTGAGTATGAATATTTATGTTTTTTTGTCGTTCATTATTTCAAAGTTCAAGAGGAGTCCACCCAAAGTTCCGTACAAAGCCATCGCGCTGGCAGCGTTCCTTTTCCTGGTTGGGTCTTTACTCATTATTGTGGGGTCTCTGCTTTTGACTGGCTACATCCACGTTACGGTGAGTTAACAAAACTAAATATCAGCAACTTTTGCACCCAGTCACAACCACCCAGTATAACAAACTAAAATTATTAATCAGGCAAGTGATTCCAATCCTCTGAGTACTAGTGTATATTAAAAATGCTAGTGTAAAATTTGAAATAATTCAGATTATAATTCTGATAAAAAAGTTACTGACTACAATTTAGCACACTGCCTTTTTTTTTTAAGATGTAATGAACAACATGTTGGAAGTTGTGCCTTAATACTCATTTGCAGTGATTACTTTCCACTCTCTTGGAGTCACCTTTACACATTTTGACATTTTCCATCATGAACAATGTATTACTCATTTGTAATACTGTAATACTGTATTACTCATTTGTTAAACAGAACGATACTGAAGCTTATGTGGACATTTACCAGCGACATGGGCCAAACTTGTAGAAGTATCATCAATATCAACTATATTTTACTTGTAACTCTTCGAAACAAAAAGCGTTTTTACTGAAAAATACAAATAAGGATCAACACAAATGCAGTAAAACCATTTTTGTTTTTTCAAAAAGTTAGAACATGGGTGTGATTCCTGATCCTCTCGCTGTTCTGAATTTGTTCAGTTCCATCAGCAGCTCTTTGATTTTATTTTATGAGGGCCTGATTAGACATTGATTAAACTGGATAATGAATGGTAGCTGAAAATGGGCTTCTCCAGGAGAGCTTTACAAATGATTGAGTGCCCACACACACACACACACACACACACACACACACACACACACACACACACACACACACATATATTTAGTTAATTCTAATGCTTTTTGTTCATTCTAATGCTAGTGTGCAATAATGCAAATTCTTACTGCCCTGATATATGGCTTAATATCCCATTTTCTCTTTTGCACAATTCAGCATTTTGTTGTTTTCCCTCCTTTTCTTCAGTATCCGGATCGCACAATTCCCGTGCTCATCATCGGGATCCTCATATTCCTGCCTGGCTTCTATCATTTGAGGATCGCCTATTACGCCTCCAAGGGTTACCGTGGTTACTCATACGACGACATTCCGGACTTTGACGACTGACCCGGGATGGCCAGCCTGCTGACCGCTCCTCTGCAGTCTCCGGACGCCCACTGTTCGCTTTGTGTCCTCACGGCAGAAGCTGCATGACATGCCTTTGTACTTTCTCCCTCCGCGAAGCGTTAGTTTCCCTCCTGCGGGGAACCAGCCGCCAGCTGTGGCTTATGTAAGGAACAGCAGGGGCACAGGAGTGCTGCACACTATATGTGCTTTGTTTATTTCTTGCACCAAAGTCTGAATATACCTCTATGTTTCATATAGTAAAGTATTTATTTAGCACTGCATAAAAAGCCAAAAAAGAAACAACCAACATCTACTTACCCCTTCGCATCACTTGCTTCAACGGGGTGTTTTAACCCAGCTGCCTAACGTTGACATAAACAGGCCATAAATGTATCATGACAGGTGTAATATGCTGTCATGGCATGCTCTAACAGTGTCATTTTGCTGTTACAATCGTCAGAACAGATACAGTTGTCATGCCATTTTTTCTCACATGACACTGTTCGAGCATGCCATGACAGCATATTACACCTGTTATGACACATTTATGGCCTTTATGTCAACGTTAGGCAGCTGGGTTCAAGTTAAAACACCCCGTTGAAGCAAGTGATGCGAATATTGTAGTAATTTTCATGACATGTTTAACATTATACCAATGTCACTTTACCATTACAATTGTCATAACAGATACTACAGCATTTGATGGCATGCCATTTTTTATCACACGCTACTTTAAAGTCAGTCAAACATTGTAGCATCTGTTATGACAGTTACTGAGAATGATAACATGACACTGTTAAAGTAATGGACATAATTAACAGCATGACATTACCATGGCCCGCTCATGTCAGTGTTATGTCCCAAGGTTCAAGTAAATCGTTACCTTTATTTTTAGTACTGTATGTAATTGTGTGTATATAGCCGTGAGAAAAGTATTGTACAGCTGCGAGTATTGTTCTGCGAGAATAAATAGTTTTTATGATCGTATTACTCTTGTCACTGGTTTGAAAAATGATCAAATAAGCAGCAGCTGTGGCTGTTGGCGGCTTCTGCATGAAATGATTTGCCCCTCAGCATTCTCAAGCAGCATGAATCAATACCTTTCGGGCTTGTGTTGTTGTCATATTTGATGGGAAATCATTTTAGAGAAAATTAAATACAAAATGACCTGAACATAAATAATCAGTTATGTGCTGCCCTCTAGTGGCACCTAGCAAACATGACATGCCTGTGATTTTTTTGAAGTATGACAATTTCAGCCCAAATTATGGCAATAAATTCTGCTTTAAAACAAGAATTAAAGTAATACAGGTACCAAAATAAGTCTGATGTGAATTACAGCCAGACTTACACTATATGGAAAAAAAAAGGGGACACACCTGTTTTTTAAGGCCCGCTACTTCCAGTGAAGAGCAATCTTAATGCTTTAGCATGCCAAGACATTTTGGACGACGCCATGTGGACCCAGTTTGGGGAAGAACCTTTTCTATTCCAGCATGATTGTACCCCAGTGCACAAAGCAAGATCCATAAAGACGTGGCTGGATGAGTTCGGTGTGGAAGAACTTGACTGGCCTGTCTTTGGGATGAACTGGAACGGAGATTGCGAGCCAGGCCTTCTAGTCCAACATCAGTGCCTGACCTCATAAACGCTCTACAGAATGAATGGGCACAAATTCCACACAGAAACTCCAATATCTTGAGGAAAGCCTTCCAAGAAGAACGGAAGCTGTTACAGCTGCAAAGGGGGACCAACTCCATATTAAAGTCTATGTATTTGAATGCAACGCCATTAAAGTCCCTGTTGGTGTAATTGTCAGGTGTCTCAATACTTTTGTCCAGTGTATCAGTCTCAGTGCTTTGGATCCACAGCTTTGCATAGTTTACAGGTGTTGACTGGGACACACCTTGGATTTAAATCGACGACCAGTCATAAAGCTCTGGCTTGAACAGGATGTGTTTCTGCAGGGAAAAGAAGAACCTGCAATGCCACAGCATTTTCACCACATGAAATTATTTGCTCTTATAATTTATGTAGTTTTGGTCTTTTGTCAACATTGCAATTATTTGCATCTGCTATGCATTAATATCTCAAACATGTTTAAATAGCAGTAAATACACAGAAGCTTGTAGCCACCAATTACCAGAATGCAATAGTGTTAATTGTGGCTAATTCACTGTAGGCTCATTTATTATCATTTATATTTTATTTGACTTCATATTCCCTGCATACATGCATTTCCCGGCCCTGGTGAAATGTAGAACAGGTGCATGGCCTAGAAAGCATAGCCTTGTTCCATGAGTCACTGTGCTGCGAGTGACTTTTGCAGCCCTGCCCAAATCACTTGATCTTATTTTATTAATTTTATGCGATACTTTGCCATCTGCCCTTAATCCTTGCTGTGATTTATAAGGCCTGGTTGACAAACAGCCGAGTTATTGAGGACAAAGTACAGCGTGAGCAATAAGCAGTGGCCATAAATATGAGACAGAGGAAAAACACACCTGCACTGTGTTGTGAGGAAAAATGTGGAGGTGAAACGTGTGTAAACACCAGTGGAGGGGAAAGTGCATCCTTGCACTTTGAGTAATCTAATCTAATCTAATATATATATATATATATATACGTATAAGTGGATGCACTGCATAGGTATATCTAAGGTCGCTGTACAAGTATGTGTGCATATATACACTCACAAAATGTAATATGTATATATATGTGTGTGTGTGTGCCAGTTAGAGACTTTTCAACAAAATATGTTTATGAATAAAATTGTATGAAATAAATAAATAAATAAATAAATGTGTGTGTGTGTGTGTAGTTTTTTTTAGGTTCGGGTTTTTTTTTTATGTGTCAGAAGTGTGGAGTGTGTATTTTTTGTTTCTGTAATGTTTGTCTATGTGTACTTATCTTTCTGCTGCTCTATAATCACTAGTCAACTTTTAGTCCCTCCCTCTCCCTGGAGGTGTATCCACGCTTGTGTGTGTGTGTGTGTGTGTGTGTGTGTGTGTGTATTAGGTCATATTACCGTCAGGTTTGGAAAATCCATGTTTTATATACAGCACAACCAGACCCGTTCACTCTGTCACTTTCTGTGTCTTTAAACACATTCAGGATATTTTTATCACACACTCACCTGCATGTGTGACATCACGTTCCCACACAACATACAAATACAAACCTGGGGGGGGGGGGGGGGCGCGCGTGCGCGCTCGCGTTAGAGAGAGAGAGAGAGAGAGAGAGAGAGAGAGAGCTGAGTCCCTGCTGAAAGTTTGGAGTTGGAGGGTTTCTGCAGGAGGAGCGCGGCCTCGGAGTTTTTATCTGCTTTTTCTTTTTCTTTTTCTTTTTGGTCTCGTTGCGTGGAGAGCCTTCCTGGGAGCCCTGCCGGCTTCAGGAGATCAGATCAGCTCCTTCACTCTTCGGGAGAGAGCTCTTTACTGTCCTGCATCACTGCTGGGTCTCATTTCTACACCTTTACAAACCTCTGAGAGCTCTGAGGGTCCATCTCATACACACGTGAGTACACGACCCTCATTCTGCAGTTAAACTTTTACATCATATAGAGGCTTTTTTAACTTTTAACTATGATGTAAAGGTTACAGGAACAGCCCAGGACCTTTACTTCATGTGTGTGTGTGTGTGTGTGTGTGTATATATATATATACACATATATATATATATATATATATATATATATATATATATAACAATAATAATTAAGCACATTATTATTAAATGGTTGTTTAATGATAATATTCTTATATTATTATTGTAATATATTACATCAAGATACACTTCCCTCTGGTTTCTGGGACACTAAACGCCGGCATGAAGGAAGAAGAATTATTTAGACCAGTTATAAAGAGCCTGTAATACAGCATATAATACATCACCTGCGCTCATGATGAGTACAAACAGTATAAACTGTAGGAAAAAAGTTTCTTCTCTAGGATCCTAAACCATTTAAAGGCTGTACCTTTACATCATATAGAGGCTCTTTTAACTTTTATATGATGTAATGGTTGTAGGAACAGCCCAGGACCTTTACATCATGTTCTTTACGCAAATCTCTTATTCAAACGTGGGAACCGAAAGTGACGTGGTTTAAAGAACCCATGTTGACGCCTTTTAAAGAGTGTAGATGATTAGAGGACAGCCTGTTACACCATTAACTTATTTTGTTCATTTATTTGTATATTTTTTTAATGCTGTTTTTTCTTTGCTTAAATGATTGATTTTTGCAAATGATGACTGAGTTTTGAGTTTCGAAGTATGTGACTCTGATGTTTTGCTGGTGTGTCCCATCCGTTTAAAGTTCCACATACCTAGGAAAAGCAAAGTATTGTCAAACATTTCCCCAGATGTTTCAGTGTTCCATTTTTACAATATTACAGTCCCTTACTACAGTTTACCAACCTTCCAGTGAGAGTTTTTTCCTCGTTAAATGTCCTCTTTTGCAAGAAACTAGTAGTGGCTAGGATGAAGGTGGACTTTTTCAGGGTACAAACGCTGTCACTGGGGTGGTCCCTTCAAGGGTAGTCCTTTAGTTTGGGATCATAACTGGACCATGTTCCATTGCAGTTACATCTTTAATCTGCGTTGACTCTATAGACCCTGTCCTGCCTCTTTATATTATTTCATGTTATGAAAGGTATGTTCCCTTTATTGTATATAACATAGTGTATTTAGTACAGAGCATTTTTAGGGTTTTATTTTGATAATATACTATATTTTATATTGTTCTTGTCTTTGTGTCTCTGTGTGTCTGTGCAGTTGTAACATAAGCAATTTCCTCCGGGATCAAGTTTTCTGATTTCTGATTTTCTCCTGGAAAAGTGAATGTAGTGCACCTTTTTAGAAGTCATTCAAGGTACGCAATTGGACCTTAAGGACCACAATGTACTTTCAAGGGTACTTTTGCATTGCTTGTGCTGTTTAGCCCTTTTTTAGACTGTGTGTGAGATATCGGATGGTGTCCAGATCTGATGACTTTCCACCACTTCCTGTCCTCAGTCCTGAGTAACGTAACATTTTGGAAACCGTATCTGTGTGCCAAAATTGAGGATCTTCTCGACTACATGGGCCTCGCCCAAAAACTGGATTATAAAAGGCCCAGGCCAGTTTGACTAAAAGGTGGCAAAGTAGATTATGGCAAAAATGCTTGTGCACGCCTGTGTAAAACAGAGATGGAATGACAGATATATGTTGATATAAGTAGGGCTGTTGCCTCACACCTCCAGGGTTGGGGGTTCAAATCCGGGTCCTGGTCTTGTGTGTGTGGAGTTTGCATGTTCTTCTCATGGTGGCGTGGGTTTCATCCGGGGTCTCCGGTTTCTCCCACAGTCCAAAGACATACACGTCAGATGAATCTAAATTGACCCTGTAGACCCCGGGATAAGCTCCGGGTACCTGCGACCCTAGTAAGGATTAAGCGGTTACAGAAAGTGAATGAATGAATGTTGATAGTATGTGTGCATAGTTTGTATACGCACTTATGATGATGCTTTTGTGAGGAGAAGTAAACTCCATGTGGTCCAAAGCCCAATCAGTACAGGGGGACGGTGCTTTAAAACACTCCTAGAAAATCCAGGATCATTCCAGTGCGCTAGATCATCCCAAAGCAGCTTAAATCAGCCCTTATTTCTCTCAGAGTTAGCGTCCAGAATATGACATACTGATGTTTCAGTTCTTTTACTACTAATACGATTGATGGACCAGTCAGAGATGTTTCTCATGCTGAGTAATTAATGAAATATTGGTGTTAAAGTGTAAAAATATCAGCCTGAAATAAAGGTTTTATTATCGGTATTGTAGTGATATCGTGCCACCTCTAGATTTGATCCCTGGGCGGAATGCATTTTAATGCCTGATTAGAGGCCTCCACAGCATTTGAGCTTAGGTTTCTATCTAGATGGTGTGTTGATTTTGTATTCAGCATGAGTGGAGTGGATCTGGTGACGGCATTCCAGGTACTCAGGTGCCTCTGCTTTGGAGATGCAGGTGTATCGATGGCCAAAACCACTTAAAACCTGCTGTGACTCACTGCTGATGCTACATTGAGTCACATGATGTATAAAAAATGTGCGAGACTAGAGGTCTCTGTTGCTGTTCGTATGTTTTCAGTAAATATAGCACTCACTCAAAAGGTCAAAACATAACCTGATAAGAAAAGGAATAATTATATTAGAACAGACTACTAGAATAGACAAACCAAAACTCAAATGCTGTGGAGGCCTCTGAACGGCTCCAGTCATTAAAATGCATTCAGGACCAGGATAAAAAGGTGGCACAATACCACTTTTCTTTTCTGATACTGATAATGAAACCTTTAGTTTTGGCCAATACGAGTTATATAGCAATCAGTTAATCATATACATACAATTTATGGCAGCATTTAATTTACTAATTTATCGAAAATGTAAATTTTAGTCTGTTCAGTTCACTTTTAAATTAATTGAGATGATATATGCATATGTTTGTGTGTGTGTGTGTGTGAATATATATTCTGATTTTAGTACGATGCCAACAGCCTGTATCAGATCAGAAAATGCATCACCAGTAAAAAATTTTTGGTAGTCTTTTTGTTCTCAACTTTACAGAAATGTATCAGCATGCTGAACATAGCAGAGCAAAGATCTTGTTTTTTTGACTGAATTCAGTCTCCTGTAACGCTTAATGCTAGTGAAGATAACCCTTCAGGTTCTTTGTGATGAACTCCAGCTTTTCTGGAGTTTCTTTTTGTGCAGTTTCAGATATGGGGCAATTTGCACAAAATCACCACCGACTTACACTCACTTTAACCATTACAGAGACTGTTACGATGAACTGCTGGGACACTCGGCCAATCTTGCCTCAGTGTGCAGCATTTCTCCTTCTTTTTCAGCCATGGTTTACGGTCCTTTTCCCCATGGCTTTATTCATTAATTCAGATACATTCAGAACATGCCGTATTAACGGTAGTGACTCATGATAAACAGTTCACATCTCACATTCTTCTCATAAACAAAACACACCTTGGTACACACACACTCACAGACCAGTCACTTCCTTGAAATGATAATGGCCTGCAGTCACCTGAGTAGTTTTGATGAGTTATCCTGGTGGGCAGGTGGACCTTAGACTTCACACACTGACTTGATGATGATTCTTTAAGAGATGGTTCAGTGAAATAGAATTCAGTTTCATCTGGATTTAGTTTGATTTTATTATTTGGAATTTGATTACACAAAGATGTGACCAGTGGAAAAAAGACAATTAAAAACAATATACTAAGTTTTTTTGGGGATTATTATTACATTATTATTACTTTTGAAGAAGAGTGGCAGGAGTGATTTGTGACAGGCAAGTACCAGCAAGAGTGAAAGGGATGGTGTACATGACAGTAGTGAGATGAGCTGTGTTGTCTGGTTTGAGGGTTTGGAGACAGTGGCACTGAGCAAAAGACAGGAAGCAGAGCTGGAGGTGTCAGAGTTGAAAATGTTCAGATTTGCATTTGACGAGGATGGACAGGATCAGGAATGAGTTTATTAGAGGGACAGCTCCAGTTGGACCTTGTGGAGAAAAAGTCAGAGCCGAGACTGCGTTGGTTTGGACCTGTGCTGAGGAGAGACTCTGAGTCTGTTGGGAGAAGGATGCTGAGGAGAGACTCTGGGTGTGTTGGGAGAAGGATGCTGAGGAGAGACTCTGAGTGTGTTGGGAGA
>JBBPCZ010064850.1:0-12245 GCA_037974445.1 Brycinus macrolepidotus | reverse complement strand
CACACACACACACACACACACACACACACACACACACACACACACACACACACACACACACACACACACACATATATGCACACACACACACTTGTTGGTCGGCAGCCAGACCAACTAGACAACCAGCTATTAATCGCAATAAGGCCTTTTCTACAGTTAGTATGTCAAGGCAGTAGATTATGAGTGGAAAATGGCTTACTAGGAGCCCTTTTATGTTGCAGAAAGAAAAATACGAATGTTTTCATAAGCGCTGCAGAACTACAGGATCCTCTCTTGTGTACACGGGTCATTACGCCTACTTTAAACATTCAACTTTTTTTATTACAACTATAAATCACGATTAATTGCTTGCCATAGAGCTTTGACTGTTCCTTCAGGTCAGATGCGGGGTTCCAAAAGCAATAATAAGGTCCTGCCGGGAAAGTCACTACCCTTCATTAATGAAAACTTAAGCTGGTGTTGGACGCCAAACCCTGCTCGTGGAGAGACATCAGACAGGAAGGACCGAGCTGCAGCTTCAGAGTGATGGACTACAGACCCAAACTGATCTGTTCCTTCCACTTTCTTTCACTTTCATAGACCTAATTTGCACCAGTTCACGGAAAAAGAGGCTGTATTCATCCACTTGTATTCACACTGGCGCTTTTCCAAGCCACCAAATTCATTAACACAAATTACAACCACGTTACCATAGCTCACTTAAATGAGAATTTTCTAAATGTCTGTATAATTGAATAGTCAAGATATCAGCAGTCATTCAGAGTAGTTTCAAATGAAATACACCATTCCAGAGAAAGACGCTCAGTCAGAAATGTCTGCAAGAATGGCTGATACATACTTATGTTTATTTAAATATGTTTTTTCCATACATTTTTATATAATATAATTTTTATTTAATTTTCTCTTTATTTTATTGTTACTGTATAACGTCTCATAGATGTTTCAAGGACACATTTCACTACACGTTGTATAACTGTGTATGTGACACATAAAGAATCTTGAACCTTGAATGACTCCATTATCTGGAGATGAGACCATTATTTTATCATAACCCAGAAGATGACAGGTGAAGCCCTGTGTTGGTTTAGAGGACAGAAAATGATTGTATACATAGTATGTTTCTCTAAAATGTACCATTTCATCACCATTACAACATTATGAATGACTGTTTTAACATCTTGTCATTTAATGACATATAGATTTTTAATACATGGATTTTGTGTGTATATAAGCACCAGAAAGGTACAGGACATGTGGCAGGAGCTGAGGAACTTTGTTAAGCTCCTATAAGATCTACCTTCCTTTTTTAAGAAACACAGGTGCTAAGAACACCAGTGAAAACACCTTCAGTTGTAGTGTTCAGTGTTCATCTGAGGAGAAAGTGAGGAGCCTTCAGAGACTCAACAGCAAAGAATCCACTGGGTAGTGTTTTAAAGTCACTCTACATGTGGAATAAGGTGAGGTGGTTTTATCTTTGCCATAAAAGGCGAGATATCTTTACCGTAAATTCTCTCTCTCACTCAGAATCAGCGGCCTATATCAGGTATATGAGATGTTTTACAGAGGGAGGGTGCCTTAGTCTTCCAGTACTGACAGCGACATTTACATTTACGTTTAGCAGACGTTCTTATCCAGAGCGACGTACATCAGTGCTCAAGCAGTCCACATCTGTTCTTCAACTTAAATCATCATCTGCTATTCAACCAAGTTACTGCCAGCTAAGTTACACACAGTAACAATTCCTATCAAAGAAAAGTCAGAGGTTAAAGCAAAAGTAAGGAAGGCATGGAGTTAAGAGGGTAAGTGCCCAAAGGTTTTCTTTTATTTTTAAATAAATATAGGGAAAAGAAATGAATAAGCAATAACAAGAGGCCTAGTTAGTCACCAAGGTGCTCCTTGAAGAGGTGGGTCTTCAGACGACGCTTGAAGACAGCGAGGGACTACTAAAACCTGGTGTAAAAAGCTCCTTAATATGAAGACCTCACTCTGACAACCCCGACAACAACACAAAACATCTTCTGCCCAGCTCGTCTAAGCCAAGACATTAAGTTGTCAAAAAAAGAGAGGGGAGTAAAAAGAGAGAGGCCGGTCCGCGGAAAAACAAGGTTGTCATTTAAGACATGAGTGGAACAGAGAGCTCTGGTTTTACACACTTGTGAAACACAAGTGGGCTCTGATGGTTTTGATTACGTGAGAGAACCCAAAATGAAGCCTCTTAATGGAAAGTGCTTTTGAAAAGGTACAAAAGGCCTGAGAGAATGAAGAACATGTGAAATCAAATGTAAAGGCAAGGACAGTGATCATCTAGACAGCAATAATTATATGGCTGCAAGCAAGTTTTCCCTCCATGGTAATTTCGCACACAAAAGCCTTTTCAGAGTAAGTGGGAGGACAGACTGTTACACAATGCAAAGAAATAAGAAAAGGAGATGGGTGGCAAATCTAGTCGATTTTAGACCTCACGAGAGGGCACGTAACGCTATGTGGGAAAGCACTGAGGTTAATGTAAAAATGACAACAAGAACAAGTCTCCATGCTGAAAGAGATCGCTCTGATGTATTTCTTAGGACAGGCCAGAGCTCGTACCCTGTGTTAGACTGAAGTCTCTCCATTTTAAAGAGTCTCATCACAAACTGCTGTTGATCTGTTTGTAACAATTCTGGACTGATGAGAAACACAACTTTTTATTACTCTAAAAAAGGTGGCATTAATCAGTCATAATATTTTTTGAGTTGTAAAGCCCAAATCTCTTAATTCTACACATACACACACACACACACATGAATGCATTTTTTTCAATCCAGTCTATCTGAAACATTGTTTGCCCAAAATCAATTATACTTCTGAACTTTTTTCTGAACTTCTCTTTATTGTTCAGGCTATTTTTATTACTGTGCTTTTAAGACAAATGTCTGTAAATGACCTCTGTTCTAACTAGTGTTGTCATGACACATAATTCTCAACTTCAATATACTTCTTCGACATAAAGTATTACGTACAACGAATACTATTTTCGATAGCAAAGGGAGCCTGATCCCTTTGCCGCATGCAGTCAACCAGTCAACCACTCAATTATGGTGAAATGGAACAGACACCGTGATGTGTATGCTCTCTGTCAATTTAATTACCTCCTGTGTTTTATGTAGGCTATATCCCAAAACTTAAAGAAATACGTCACACAGTGGCACATTTTGCTAGCAAGCACTTCAGACAATGTTACCTGTTAGCCGCTAAGCTAATTCAAAAGTTAAAAAATGATAATCTAAATGATGAAGGTCTATTTGTTGCTGTGCCTGCCCAGTAACCAACAATGAAGACAATAAGGTCGGCAATACATTTTTTATCATAAATGTGTTTTCCTGCTATATGTAACCTTGAGGGTCTCAATAGTGGTGCAGTACAGAAGCCTACATGCATCAAAAGAACACACAAACACAAAAACTCGTTTCGTATGAATAATAGCGATACTGTGTGAAACATATATTGCACCACTTCTAAATGCTTAGTGTTGATATGTACCAATACAACAATATATTAACTGGTTGCTTTGTATTGTGACTGATCAAAAAAAAACTAAAATGACAGATCAATCCTCAGGGACATCGGAAAAAGTACACTTCAGCCACTAGTTTCTGATGTCGGGACCCTTGGAAGCCTGTTGTTAATTGCATCCAGGAAAAGGACATTTAATGTTTAATCCCCTCACTCCCCCACCCCAAACCCCCCATCTCCAAAAACGATGCTAAACTCACTAACACAACGTGAATGAGTGCTGCTGTGGCCTTGAAGTGCAGCAGTGCTTGAGACATCATGATCATGAATAAAAAAAAAGTTGTTTCTGCAGCTTCATATATATGAACTGTAAAAGTTTGAAATTTTAGCAATGTTACATAGCCAAACATTTTTTTGTTTAAAGAGCGAAGACAATCACTCTATAACATTGATGGGAATGCAAACACAATGTGTCCACTCACACTTGATGTTGAAGGAGGCGTTGACGGATGTGGCGACCTCTCCGCTGGCCGTGTTGGTGGCTACACACTGGAAGTTGCCCGTGTCCTGGTGTCGGTCCACAGCGTTGAACTTGAGGTTTCCACCTTCTTGGAAACGGCGCTCAGAGTCCTGCACAGGCTGACCATCCTGCAGCCAGGAGTAAACCACACCCGCAGCCTCGCTGACCTCACAGCGCAACATCGCACTGCGGCCGTGCAGAGCATCCTGAGACTTCGGCTCTTTGGAGAAGTGCAGAGACGCTGTCTGCACACACAGTACTGTGAGAGAGACAGAGGGAGAGAGAGAGAGAGAGAGACAGAGAAAGTGTTATAACTAATCGCTGTCCGCACAATTAAACACAATTTGATTCACTTGAGACACTCTGGGGAAATAAAGCTCTAATGGCACAAAGCAACAAAGGGAGCTGCAGAAGGAAGTATAGTAGTTTAGACAGACTACCATGCATTTTGCTTCTTTTTATTTTAAAATTAAAAATCTTCATAAAATTGACCACAAATAAAACCTTCATTCATAAAATCTTAGCTGAAAATGAACTACCAAAGAAACAATTGTGATTAATGTTTCATCTTTTTTGTCTCTTTTAAATCGTCATTTTACATAAAGCCTGGCCGTCTTTATGTTGTAAACAATCCTACGCTGAAACATCTATAGTTAAAACATCTACCAAAATGTCTACAGTTACACTGAATTATATTCAGTAAATCAAGCAAAGTTTGCCAGTTTCTCCAGTGTGCTGATACGAGCAGCAAAACACTCGTTGTAGGAGCATGCATGCAAACAACATTATCATCAGCGACTCATCTAACAAATAAACAGACCATCACTGTCACCTTCTAATTGTCTAATCAAGTTAAATAACGCACCACAGTGAAGGTGTTTATTGTTTATTTATTTATTCTCAATCCAAATAATTACAGCGCATTCACAAGCTGCTGGTTGTGACTCAACATAACTGTAAAGCCTAATGACTGCCTGAAAAAAGATCATGATCAGCCTAAAGCCCCGAAATCATTTCAAATGACAATGTAATAACTGTGACAGACACACAACCTTTTTCACTATTTATAAGATGCAGCGTTTTAGGACGTGTCTTTTCCTTGCCTGCCCTTCAGAAACAGACACACTGAGACTCCATCAGTTCTGCTCCACGGTCTCTCTGAAATATCTCTCCCACTGTGTGTGCGTCTCTCTCTCTCACACACAAACACATGCACACACACGCACGCGCGTCTGTGTGTTTCAGGCAGGCTCTGAAGTACTGCAGGCTGTTACGCGGCCGCCTCCCAGGCCTGTATGTGTAGGAGTAGGCCCAATATCTCAGCATGGCCTAAAGGCCAGCATGCACGTGGGTGGTTAATGCGGCATTCCATTTTTGGGTTCGCAATGACAAATATAAATATCCCTGTCATATTTCCTAAAGATTCTTATGCTTGATTTTTAACAAATGCAGTTCAAGTCGTTTGTCTAAACTAAATCTAAATCTAAAACTAAATCATTGGTGTACCTGCGTGAGGTAATACTCCTATCCTTAAACTGCTGTAATTTTGTTAGCAAAATGACCAAAATGCATGTTAACCTGAAATCCCCCTATATATATTATAGCAGTGTCTTAACCAGGGATGCTGGGGGGTTGGGGAGTAGTGTCAGTGGGAGTAGGATCACCACTGGGCCATCTCCCATTTGGCCATTGGATCACCCCCCTGTTGACCATTGGATCACCTGACGCTGTTGGCTATTGGGCCATACCGGTATTGGCCATTGGATCACCCCAACCATTGGCCTCTGGATCAATCCCCCCAGCTGGCCATTGGATCGTCCCCTGTTAGTCACAGGATTACCACCCAGTTGGCCACTGGCCCATGCCCCTGTTGATGAACAACAAACTACCTACAGCTTATAATACTATTCCAACACTGTAGCCATCTCTGGCTTTCACTCTCTGCCACATGCACACAAATCCACAATCACACAAACAAGACTACACACACAAACAGACAAACGCTGCCCAGTAAGTAGTGGCAGGTTGTGTTTCTTCACTGGAAATACATGCTGTTTTATACACATGTTCAGCTCAGGCATAAAAACACACAGTCCCCATCAACCTGACCCTCCACTGTGTACATTACACACATTGACCCCACTTCAAATAATCAAGAGCAAAGACTGCAGGTATAATGGCAGATTCTTGTATCCATAAGCAGCTGTTTGTCAATAATGCATCGTACTGAAAGTGCAGGACATGAAAGAGCTTTTCATCCACAAATTAAATATTTTATGATTTTACATGATTTCAGACCATGTTTTCACATCTGATCACTACAACCCAAAAAAACAAGCAGTTCTGCAAAATAACCTCTTTCTTTGCCTGCAAGACTAGACACTCTGAAAAGCAGACAATCTGAAAAGCAAAGCAGTCCATCAGTACTTTGCTGTAAACTCAGTTTGTCAGTTATTTTAGTTTTAATCTTATGTATATTAATAGTGATCCACACAGAGATTTGGAAGAGTTTTATGAGAAATGGAGTATTTTTAAAACACTGCAAACCCATTAAGTCCTTTACGGAATGCACTATTGCTGTGCTGCTCAAAGCAGTGGCGAAACGTCTAGATGAAATTCTAGATGATATTTGGAGATTTTTCAGAAATTTCCAGTCTCTGTGAAGGAAGGGGGCTAGAATAGACTGAAAATGTCACATGAATACAATTAGCACTTTGACATTATTGGATTTCCGTTTCACGACAGTGACTGTGTGTGTGCATGTGTGTGTGCGTGTGTGTGTGTGTGTGTGTGTGTGTGTAAGATAGAGAAAGGGAGATGAAAGGGAGAACGTGCTCCCCCATGAGGCTCTGAGGCTCAGTAGGGCGCAGGTGGCTGTTGCAGGGTAGCTATTTGAAGGCAGGGGCTCCTATCTTCTAGATAAGGCAGAAGAGTGGTGGTCAAAGCACCAATCCTCACCGGACCCAACAACATTTTATCAGCACTGCTCCAAACTGGTCATGGCCACAGCTCCAGCAACCAAAATGAGAGACCAAAATGACACACTGTGCACAAAAAAATATATATATAATATATTTATATATATAATATATATATAATATAATATATAATATATATAATATAATTGACAGAATATATATCAAGTAAGTTTAATGTGTCACTTTTAGATAATACATTAACACAATTTTGTCTTTCACCTCATTCAGTATTTTATTCTATTCTATTGTTTTTTAATCTTTGCTGCTCTTTGTACTGTCCACTTTCTGCTGTGACAAAACAAATTTCCCACTTGTGGGACTAATAAAGGATTATCTTAGCTTATCTTATCTTATCTTACTTTTGTAACATCATGTGATTGTCCAAAGAAAATCTTGTATCCTAATGTTAACCATTTTTTCCATTTATACACAATAATTGTCTTTCACATTAAACTTTCATGATGAAGCACCCATTCGAAATCCCTCAGAAATTACTTGGAAGAAAAGGTCTTTACATTCACTTACACAAAAATGGTTTTGTCTTCTCCTGTATTTCGTAGATGCTTGTTTTTAGCTTTCTTTGGACAGAGATGATAAATTGTTTATATCAAATTGTAGATTCAAAGCATGGCTTTTTAATCTTAAATGGAAATGGTTCATATGACCTTGCAAAACACCAGGTGCCCCTGACATTGTGTAAAATTACAGTAAAATGAATTGATGGACAAAGAGAAGTGGTCCCAGATTTCTTGGAAAATGTGTTTTTCCTTCTCCTGTAAACTTGCCATTTTGGAGTTATGTTCAAGCTGGGACAATGTAAAACTGTCCATTACATCATTATAATCCTTTCATATGTTGTTAGAATGAACTTTCAAAGACCATGTCTGTAACGACCAGGAATGTCCAGTCTAATCCACACAGGGCCAGTGTGACTGACTGCATGTTCATTCCAAACAGGCAGTAAAACACTTAATTTCACTTGGTCTTGGCCTCAATACTCAAACAGCTGACCAGGTGTGCTCCTGCTTTGTCACACCAGTCCTTTGTGGATAAGAGTGGACACCCCTGGCACAGACCATCTCTTCTGAAAGTTTTATTTGAGTCTATGAATGCTTGTATGACGCATTACGTTACAAATGCCCTTTATATTCTGGCAAAAAGAACAACTCTCACCAAAGTGCACAACGTGGACACTTTAGCCCTTGTAAGCTGCAACAACAGCCAGTAACGAAATATGAACAAACTGTGCATCTGCAGAATCTGAAACACTGCCCCCTACCTGCAGTGCAAGAAAACACACTGGCCATTCCCATGTGTGCTGCAATAAAACATCCTGACTCACTAATGTGCTGAAAAGTTCGGAATGAGTTTTACACAGCGTACAGCAGCAGTTTCTGTCTCTGAAGAATTGGGTGGATTGAGCTACTTTGAGGCACACTTTTTCACACACTGGTGTGAAAATCTGTCCACAGAGTCGCAGAAAACCTTCAGAGAAAAGCAACAGAAGAACGGGACATTCTGTGAGCGGCTGGTCACCCTGCCAGAAGCCAAACGTCGGGTGTGGAATTGGGATGTGGAGCAGTAATTGAATTTTCTGAAGTGATGGAGCTCCAGTACCTCAGGGATGAGCTGGAGTGATGTTTCTGATGCAGAAATTCCCCAGTACATTCTGTTCACGTGGCGTTTATGGCCATTCTGGCGATTTTTGTTGATTGGGGTGGGGGTTGGGGTGGATGGGGTGGCTGGGCGGTAGGGTTGTGCCTTACTGGCCACAGCTCCCATGAGTCAAAGGTTTTAAATTACATAATTAGCAACACAAATTTAAAAAGCCACCCACCACTGCAGACCCCAGTATGAGCACCCTGCCTCCAGTGCTACACTACTGGTCCATAACTGCTATTCCATTTCACAAGTAAAGGAAGCATCACCCTCTTACAAACAGCCCAACTCACTATGGCTGATGACTAAGCAGTACATAGCAAACTGTTTAGCTTTGGGCAGCTGGTAGCCTAGTGGTTAGGGCATTTGCCCTGCGATCAGGAATTTGTAGGTTCGATTCCCAAGACCGCTAGGCACCTCTGAGGTACCCTTGAGCAAGGTACCGTCCCCACACACTGCTCCCATGGGTTAAATGCAGAGGAAGAATTTCGTGCTGTTCACACTGTGTGCTATGGTGTGTTCACGTATGACCGAATTATCACTATCTATCTATCTATCTTTTGTCTGTTTGTCTCTGTATCATGCACTGCAAGCCTATGAACACACCCAAGGCTGCTGAAGATTAGAACAAGAGGCTGGCATGACTAATAACCAATGGCAGCCATCAGCGGCTGAAAGCTCAGTGTTTCTGAACCATGCTTGATTCATATACAAATCAAAAGAACATATCTCAAATATTAGGACTAACACACACAAACACACATACACAAGCATTACTGAAAGGTTCAAGGCACCATCTAAGACAGAGCAAATGCGACTAAAAGGGCAATACAGACACTGAACTTGAAAGTCAATTTAAGCTGTAGCTATAGAGTACTTGACCCAAATAATTTTTTCCTCTAGACAGAAAAAAAAGCTTATTTCCAGCTGCATCTTTCCCAATACCAGGCTTCAGTCGAAAAAAAGACTTAATTGGCCGTAAAGGAAGCGATTCTGTAGATTACATCAGTCCCGAAGAGTGCACTCCCACTGAGATACTGCAGCTGGCTTCAAAGGCCTTAAGACATCTGACAAAAAAAACACAGTAATAACTGTCAAATATTAATCATTTAAAAACTAGACGGGGGATATATCTTAAAACTCAACAAGGCAAGAAGAAGAACATCGCTGACCTACATCTGAAGTGAAGACAGGATGGTGTCTGCGGCTCGTGAAGGATGTTAGCATATGCTGCAAAGTACAGGATCTGGTGTAGCTACAAATGACTCCATATCAACCAGTGCTGTGTGACATGAAGGGAGGCTGCCTTGATATCATTATAAAACTCTGGTAATAAGAAAATGAATTATCAGACGTGTAACATTCCTGTCAAAACAAAACCTAGTTTCCCTAAACTGGAAACTTTACAGAAGAAGTAAAAAATATTCTTAACTGTTAATGTATTTTAATGTGAGATTTTATTCTCACATTTCTATTTGAAGACTTTTCTCTTTATGCTGCATAAGAGAATTTGGAACACTTGGAAAGCCAAAAGTAACAGAAGTTATTAATATTACAGTTAAGTTATATTTCAAAATTGATGAATATTCTGCACTCTTATATGGCAACAAGGAAGGCTTGTGAGGGCAGGCCCAGGAGTCCAACTAGCAATTCAATCAGTCATTCACACAGTCAAAGAAGTAGTCCTATGTCTTGTATTTTATTTTTATGTAGGATTTATTTGATAATGTTACCATTTGAAGGGGTGAATACGCTCCATTTTTTCTAGTCATCTAGAAAATTCCATTGGTGAAATAATCACATAATATACAGGGCAGCTGGTGAATTATCCAAAAAAAGGAAAAAATCTGCTATGCTCCTGAGTTGCACAGCTGCCCTAACTAAGCACTGACCCTATAATCAGAAGGCCGTGAGTTCAATCCCAGCGGTGCTCCGACCATCCATGGCCAGAAGTCCATGAGAGCACAATTGTCTTTGCTCTCTCTGGGTAGATAGGCTGGCCTTCCCTCTTCCCCCATTACTCACTCTGAGTGATGCTGGCCAGCATAGGCATCTGTTAGCTGATGCAACAGAATCTGCAGTCAGGGCTCTCCTCCGAGCAAGTTACATCCTATGAATTTTATGAATATTTGAAAAGATGTGGTGGCGCTTTGTGTGACTCAGGGGAAGCACATGCTAGACTTCACCCTCCCAGTGTTGGTAGCTCTGCAAGATGGGGGAGTCCTAGCTGGTGGATGGAACTGGAGCTGACTAAATTAGTTAAAAATTATAACATTAATGTTGATACAGGGTTTTCTTCTGGCTGCAAGTCGAGTCAAGTAGGTTTATTGTCATTTCAGCCATTTGCACAGCACATACTGAAATGAAACAACGTTCCTCAGGGACCATAGTGCAACACTAGAACAAAAACAGAAACACCACAACACTACATAAGTGCAGACAGGACAAAATACAAAGAGTGTAAAGAGAGCAAGAGAGAGAGTGCAAGGAAAACACAAGAGCAACAAAACAACAAGACGACAATATTTAGTGCAGTCAACAGCTACAGCATTAGTTTGAATGAATACAATATTATGAGAGATACTGTATTCTAGCAGCGGAGTCGTTAGCTGCGCAAAAATGCAGAATAGAGGTAGACGGCAATAAAAGATAATTGTGCAAATAACAGCAGCAGAAGACAGAGAACGTGCAGCATATAATAAATAAAGGGTGTTCACAGTGGCAGTTGTGATGTAAGTTGTTTGTTTAAGGCAGAACAGTGCAAAAATCTACTGTAACAATAAAGGCACTGAATGGAATCTACATCTCAAATGCAAACACTGTCTTTCCTTCCTCACATACACACAAGTATGCAAGCAAACTATTAAACTGACTGTTTATTATGTCAGTTCTTATTCAAATGCTGTTAGAAAAAGCATATGTATAACACACACTGAACTAAATGTTATGCACAGTATGGGACATAGGAGTAACAGATAAAACAGAAAAGGTCCAAAATGACTTGGTATAAAATATTTAATACACTCAATTACATTAAAAGTTAGATTCTTTGCCCTCTCCTGTACTTTCTCCTAGATACAACATTTTGTTCTGACAGCAACAACAAGCAATTCACAAACCTTTTAATACAGATAAAGCGTGTGCAGAAATGTCCAAATGGCTGTAAATCACAGTATGTGTATTTCCTATTCTAAGACATAGCGACATTTATAGAATGAGAAATTTACAAATACAATAAAAATTCTGAAACTGACAAACCAATGAAAGTTCCGACAAGTTCCTGTAATCCTGTATGTAGCAAGACGTAATTAGCCTCTTCAAAGTCTGTGGCCTGCTATGCTATGAAGTGACTTCATCCGCAGAGTGACCCGAGGGCACGGCTCATGCAGTTCAACCGGTCCCACAAGTCAACACACACTAAGAGCATGAATTACACTTAACAGTTTTATAGTCACAGAGATTCAATAGTGCTGCCAGACTAGTGAAGCTGGCCTGGAATTCCTGACTAACTGGATTAGCACTAGGGCTGGGCGATTTGGCCTAAAATCAAAATCTCGATTAATTGAACATTTTAACTCGATTACGATTAATGAACG
>JBBPCZ010064809.1:0-12245 GCA_037974445.1 Brycinus macrolepidotus | reverse complement strand
GCCCCCCCACCCCCACCCCCAGCCCCCTCTCCATAAAACAGCCGAGACACAGAACGCTGCGTCCCCCCCCACATTAAAAATGCTTCCGGTGCCCATGGTCCAGTGCCATGATCTTAACATTATGACAGGCCCCTTCAGAGCAACAGCAAGTTAACATTTATAAATCTGTTTTCTTTTGTTTTTCTGAACAGGTACCAGCAGAAACATTTTTCTTTAATCAGGGAGCAGCAGAAACAGTCTGTGTTCAGTAGAAAGTCCCTGTTAGAGTGAGGTGAAGTGGTTGAGCACAGAAAATGCAACAAACTTTAAAAATAATAGGAATAGAAAAACTGCATTAACGAGCGATAAAATAATTGTTGGCGTTAAGTAAATAATGCGTTAACGTGATCACGCGTTAGCACATATAGGCCTACCTGTTTACATCCATCTACTTTCAGTTCCTTTCTCTCACAAGCTCTCCTCACATCAATGAAATAAATGTTACATACAGTTTATTTCTTTCTCTCTTTTTTTCCTTCTCTCTTTCTTTCTTTCTTTATTTTTGTACTTTAATTATTTAGTTAGTTTTTGCTTGTGTGTTCCATATCAAATTGAGAATTTTATTTTTTATTTTTTTCAAATTTATATTCACATGTGCTCTGATCACTTGATTTTTAGTACATGGGACATACCTGCGTGACTACAGAGTTTCAGGCTGGTGGTGATACAGACCTTCTGATGTCCCCCTGATGTTGTAAATTCATCAATTTTTAAATAAAGATGTTAATGACCTAAATATCTCCTCATCTGTAGCCTCGATGTTAACTTTGACTCGTGACTTGTTCGACAGGATAGATCTGTTTGTTTCACAACAGTAGACTATGGTTGCTATGGTTACAGTGCCACAGTAGTTATGAATGAATGAAAAACAAGATAAACACTCCGTTAAGATGATTTAATAAAGGTGTGTAACCAGCATGGAAGTGCCATTCACTAGTATCACTCTGACACACGTAAAGTTAGTTATTGGACTGTCAAATGTAGAAAAGAAAAAAAAAAGCGTGAAGTGAAAAGGCGATCAACTATAATCTTGAACTGCTCTTAAGTTGAATTCTTGCTACAATATCTTACGATGTATGTACGTAAATCGCAACCTGTTTCACATCTTTAACATTATCAGCATCATCATTCTGGACACATCTACTATTATTATTTTATTTTTTACATGCATTGACACTTTACGTTAATGTGATGACTGGACCTGTTGAAATACACCAAAATGAATTCAACTGCATTAAAGTTAACCGTATTTGTGCTGTCTCCTGTAAACCACTTTGGAGATTAACGTTTATTTTTAGACAATGATATGTAGGTCACACAGTCTTCAGTGAAGAACCTCCACCTTTCCCCCTTCTGCACGAACGCAGGTCTGTTATTTATGTCAAGAGCCGTCCCGATCTCAGTTATCAGTGAACTGACTGTTTGTGGTGGCTGAGGAGCTGTCGTGCTGAAAATCCATACTCGATTTGCTTGATTATAATCACCGGCAGCTCTCATGCGTTCCGACTCCAGCCGGGTGTCGAGAGAGGACTGGGTCGAAAGCTGTTTATCTGCACTCAGGAAGAGAAAACTTGTTATTCCGCCACTGGGTTTTGCGGCCGTTTAGTCAATGAGTGTTATCAGATCTGCCTGTGTGATGTCCTTTAGAGCAGGAAAAACATGGCCTTTGCAGCCGTGCATCTTCATCTGCTTGCTGTCTCTCACCGCAGTCAGGAAAGGTCAGAGCAGAGGGCTATAAAGACTCTGGCCAGTGGAAACGGGCGACCTGCGGCGCCGGCTCGACCCCCTGTAAACGTTTTAGCTCTTTTAACCTGTTTTATTCTAAAGCATCATAGTTTAATCACACAGTAATTACTGAATAATAAGCCTTAATAATAAGTCTACGACAACTACTACTACTACTAACAATAAATTATGAGTAAATAAATAACTGAGTCAATTTAAAAGAGAACAGAATAAGAGTCCCAGGCTCACACTGCAGGCAAAGCAAAGCCCTCACTTGTCCTCTGGTCTTTGATTGGTCAAATTTGGTTATATGAGTATGTGATGCATACATTCCCCTATATAACACTCTGGTATGTTTTGTTCTAAGCTAAGTTTTGTTTTATATTTTATCCAAAAAGAAGGGCATGATGTGGTGGATGCCAATATATAATGATAGTACCTGACCATTGACAGAGAAACCACATAATCCTTGGGAGCTCAGGGCATCTAGTTCTTTATCATGTAAATTAAAGTGTTATTATATCCAAAACTGAGGTGTAATGAAGTTGTTAATGGGGTGCTGCCCTGTCTTTGCCCCCTCATGGTTCTGGGACTGGCCCATGGCCCAACTTATCCATGGTTATACCTTTACATCCATATCACTTCTTTACACAGTTTTGATAAACCCCCCAAGAGACTCCACAAACAGCGTTTCCCTCTCAAACATATGCTCATGTCTGATTGTGTTTGCCAAGTGTCTTCGTCTCGGTGAATTTTCTGATGTAACAACCGGTCTATTGAAGCAAACTGGCGTTCCAACATTTGTTCATTACAAAAAAAAAAAAAATCAGAGACAAACACATATGGGAATCTGCCAAAAACATAACAGGTTTGAAACCTCTTTGATTTAACAGTGCTAACATAAATATTATGTAATTTAAAAAGTAATTAAGATTAATTCATTATTTTTGTTGGTGTCTGATATTGAAGCTAATAGAAAAAGGAAGAAATGCAGACCTGAATATTTATGTATTATCAGCTTGCAGAATTACCTTTAAATAGTGGAGAAAAACAACAGAAAAAACTCATAGATGTCATTTACTGGGCTGTTATGTCAGTGTATGACAATTAATGTAACACTAGACTGTTATATTAGTAGATGCAATCTGTCACGACAGCTTATGACAGTATATGACATCTTCCATAACATGTTAATGACAATTTTATGTAGCGGGGTTCAAATAAAGTGTTCCCAAATAATGTTATTAAATGGTAGCAGAAATGTCAAATTAATGTCATGGAAGATGTTATACACTGCCATGAGTTATGACAGTATTTGATAACTACTATAACATTACACTGTTATCCTATTAGACATTTGTCAACTTATGACAGTATTTGACACTTCTATGATGGGTTTATTACATATTGTGTCAAAGTTATGTAGAAAGGTTCAAGTAAAGCATTGTCAAATAATGTTAAGTGGTAGCAAAGACTTCAAATTAACAAAAAAACATGTCATGGAAGATGTCATACTGTCATAAGGTGTGACAGTGTATGACCACTAATATAACACTACACTGTAAAATCAGTAGAAACAATCAGTATATGAGATCTTCCATAACATGTTCATGAGTTATGACAGTAAATGACTAATAAAATTGAAGTGCAATGTTACTTTAGTTGACATAATACGCCACGACAACATTACAGTATGACATCTCTATGACATATTTATGACATGGTTATGTCAATGTTATGTAGTAAAGGGTTACCAGATAATGCTGTTAACCAATATCAGAATTATAGCAGACTTTACAGAATTACATAAACATGTAATTGAAGATGGCATGCTTCAATAAGTTGTTTAGACAGCATATGGCAACTAAAATATCACTACCTGTTATATTAGTAGACATAATCTGTCATGACAGCTTAAGATAGTTTATGACATGTCTCATAACATGTTTATGACATGATTATGTCAAATCAAGTCAAGTTTATTTATATAGCACATTATCCTACACAAAGGTTTTTCAATGTGCTTTACATGAATAGAATAACAAACAATTACAATAAAATAAAAAATAGAAATAAAAAATAAAAGAACACATAGAGAATCAATAAAAGAAGATTGAAAGTCCAACAGAAGTGCTGATATTTAAAAAAAAAGGCAGCAGACAGTAATAAAGATTTAGCAGCTGTTTGTCAATGTTATGTAACAAGTGTGTGACTAAATGTAATAAAATGGTTGCAGAAACTTCAAATTGATAAAAAGATGTCATGAGGCATGTCATACACTTCATTAAGTTGTTATGACAGTATATGATAACTAATATAACACTACTATATTAGTAGACAATTTGTTATGACAGCTTTATGACAACATTTGCATAAACATGTCATGGAAGGTATGTAGCAGGGTTCAAGTGTTACCGAATAATGTTATTAACCAGTCGAGTTTATGTTCATTCCTTGAACTGCTTCTGAACCAGACTGAATATGGTGTGTGTGTTACTTTGCATCACTGAATCATTTCAGGATAATGTGTTCAGTATTCAGCCATCGCTACTGCCTGACTCTGTGGCAACACTCTGAATGAAACAGATAAGCCGTCATCAAGCCTAACTTAAATCTACCAAGCATTTTTTTTTCCTTCTGCTTCATATTAAGAACCTAATTTGTATTCCATAAACGCTCCACGTTCAGAGCTTATCGAGATTAATGTGCCGTGCCGTGTAATCACACGGATTCCGTGTTACCCAGAGCTTTATCCCAACATTTTAGAAGTGTCAGTGTTACTGGCATTAACATTTGCCTCAATATTAGTCCCGTGATTGTCATGATCAAATGAGATCTCCTTCACAGCATGGGGGAGGAGGAGAAAAAGAAACAGGAATCACCAATACAGAACAGGGAAGAAATAGACTCCATTCTTCACTGGCCGGTCCAGTTCACTTGTGTAACACGCCTGTTATGAGAAACATATTCCTATGAAATGAGTCACAATTAAACACAAGCGATGAGTTGGATCAGCTTACTGTAAGACTGCTCAAATGAAGCTTGTCATACAGTGGTTGGCTCGATAATTATTAGTTCACATATGGAGAAATAAGTGGTAAACATTAGAAGAATGTTACTGACAGGCATTTAGTGCAAAAAGAGCACTTACATTTCTGACAGGAAGCTTTGTTTCGTAATCATACATTGTGTAGAATCTTAGATTCAGAGATATTAACACCATACACTTTGAAGCTTGTAAAAATGCCACTGATTTTTAAACACATTGTCGTTTCAAAGTCAACTTAACTAAAAATGTTTTTATTTCTGATTGTAAAAACTAGTAGAAAAAAAAAACATGTAAAACAAAATTGAGCAAACATGAATAAATCAATTCTGCGTAGAACAGACTTACTTGAAAATTGAAAGCAGTTGCACATAATGAGATTTTTAAAAGCATCATCTCATAACACTACTGAGTGTGTAAGCTGCAGTTTGTAGATGTTCACAGTAACAAAGAAATTTTTAAGGTCTTTTTTGTTTTTTTTTGGTTTCTTTGTTTTTACTATTTTTTTTTCTTTAGGTAAGTTGTGTCTTTTCACCATATTAGTGAGGTTGTGCTGAGAAGAAATATATGCGAGAGAGAGAGAGAGAGAGAGAGAGAAAAGAGAGAAAGAGGCAGAGAGAGAGAGAGAGAGAAGAGAGAGAGAGAGAGAGAGAGAGAGAGAAAAGAGAGAAAGAGACAGATAGAGAGAGAGAGAGAGAGAGAGAGAGAGAAAAGAGAGAGAGAGAGAAAGAAAAAGAGAGAGAGGGAGATAGAGAGAGAGAGAGTGAAAAAAGAGAGAAAGGCAGATAGAGAGAGAGAGAGAGAGAGAGAGAAGAGAGAGAGAGACAGAGACAGAGAGAGAAAGAAAAGAGAGAGAGAGAGTGAGAGAGACAAATAGAGAGAGAGAGAGAGAGAAAGAAAGAAAAGAGACAGAGAGAGAGAGAGAGAGAGAGAGAGAGAGACTTGTAGACACTCTAAGGCTTTAAATATCAGAAAAGAAGTAGTAATGCAGAAACAAGAAAAATACCCTCAGGCTTTTAAGGGTTAAAAAGGGTACTGGAGATTTTCAGCTCCGCTGCCAGGAAGACAAAAACATATAAAGCATAAAAGAAACTGGCTTCGATTTCAACCTTGATCATATTTTGGGTCACTTCAGATGGAGCGGAATGCATTACTTTTTTTTCCCCCCAGTGCACTCGTGCAGTCGTGGCTAACTCTTCACACAGCCACCACAATTCAGATTAACAATGCTCAAAATCAGTGTAAAAAGATGTTATTAACAATACTCGGCTGTCATCTTTGTGGATCATTCAATTTGCCTTAATTAATTTAATTAGAATATCCGTGCATTGTAATAAGAGCACGATTAAGCCACTCATATTTAAAAGCTTTGTAATGGCTCTATAATTGTAAGGAACGTATTAGAGGTGCCGTAAAGCTTGATCTATATTGTCAGAAATGGGGGTTGACGAAGCTCTAAGTGAAGCGAGTCAAGACTTTCTTCTCTCGATAGACAAATCAAAACAGGTGGAATCCCACTGGCCCTACCTGCAGTGGTCTCATTAAAAAGGATTACGATTCAGGTAATGTCTTTTATGCGGCTGTGGCGGCCAAATGACTTGCTTTCCATTCAGAAGAGTGCTGTGCTTACATGGAGGAACATGGTGTAAAATGTATTGTAGATTTTGTTTATTTAAACAGGTTGCAGTAGAACATACTTTTGTTCACCTTCCTGTATTCCCAAGGTGTCTTTATCTACCAAGTCTGACAACAATCTAAGACTTTTTCACCTCATTCTAAGGGTTTTTTTTTTTTTGAGAAGTGATATATAATTGAATGTATTAGTCACAGAATTTATGCCAAAGTTATTTTAATCACTGTTAACCCTTCAGTGGGGGAGTTTTTTTTTTTTTTTTTTAACAGTTCTACCCATTACTGTGTAATTTTTTTGATCATAAATTCCACACTAAAATTCAACAATCGGTTACTTTCTATTGTGAATTGTTCTTGTATTCGCTCCGGTTGCGCCGCCTGAACGCAGAACAGCTAAACATCTCCTCGTCAGTGAGACGATGTTCACCTCGACGCTGGTGTCACTCATTTGACTTTGACTCTTTCAACAGGACGATTGAGCTTGAGCTGTGGTGGCTACGGTTACAGTGTCATAGTAGTTACGAATGGATGAGGGAAAAGATGAATACTCAATAAAGATGGTTTCCAAATGGCAAAGTGTAATAAAAACAGCTTGGCAGGATCGTTTGCTGGTGTTCCTTCGAAGCATGTCAGGTAGCTCAATAGCTGCGTGAAATGTAAAGATTTGATTTACAGTGAGTGTGTGTTTCTTGGTTGTGTGTGTTGTGCTCTTGAGTATCCTGCATATGTCAGTTGGCTTATCAGCTGTTCAGACACACCCAGAGTTTAGTAATGTCAAATGTGAAAAAAAAAAAGTAAAAATATATAACTAAGTGTAACGATGATAGTGTATAAGCTGTTATCTTGATATTCCATTATCCTGCAGTGTTACGTCAGCAGTTAAAACACGTTAGAATGTTTAATGCTGAAAAACACATTCCAAAACACACCATTGTGACGATATGCTTTAATGGAAAGTAGTCAGGTGGCGCAAACCTGTAACGTTACACACTGAAGGTTTAAACCATTGTTTGTCCTAAAATCTGATATTTTGTCTGGTATCAAGAGGCTGGGTGGGAGACCCCTAAAAAGAACCTTGAGGGTATCTATAATGACCAGTATTCAAGAGCAGACTCTCTCAGAAACTGTAGAAAAGCTTCGTGACCTCCAGTCAGGCTCAATCGGGGCCAGGGCACACATCAAATTGACTCTCCTAGTTAGATCTGCTTTATAGGGTCCTGTGAGGTTTTCTGTTTTACTTTATTTTCCTCCACCATCTGTAGAGGGAGGAAGTCAACAGCTTAGCTGTTAGCCATCCCGACAAAGGTTGACAGTAAAGAGGTTAAGAACTAATAAGACTGTCCTTCCCAAGTCCAAAAAGCTACCGACAATGTGTACACTTGCATTAGTCCCTCACCAACTGAAGTTTCTTGGACTTCCTAGACTTCGCTGTACTACCACAAGGAGCAAAGAATAGTTAGGTGTACGGATACATAATTGAGGACCAATGCTCAGAACAGTACCATTAGCTGTTGTAATTTAGAATCAGAATCAAATCAGAAAACTGTATTGATCCTGGAGGAAACTGCTTATGTTACAACTGCACAGACACACACAGACAAAGAGACCAGAACAGTATAAAATATAAAATCTTAATAAATCAAATAAAAACTCAGCAGAAATACTCGATATGAAATACATTATGCTATATACAGTGATGCACTATTGCACATAATGAGATATTGCACATAATGGTAATGTTTTAGCTCCCAATAATAAAATTTTCCACACGGTAGATTTTTGCACATAATAATAAGATAATAATGCACATAATGATAATGATAATTTAGGGTAAAATTCAAATCATAATACGTAATGGACCAAAAAAAGTGGACCATTTTGTTCAATTGGCAGACCCAATAAGGACACTAACTGAAGACGAACCCTGTTGATTGGCTTGAGTAATAATTACTACTAAAGTGGTTGATCCTGATTACAGACCTGAAAGACTTTTCCTAAAAAATCTGTCATGCCCGCATATTTTCTAACTGGGGCCCTCTCCGAATGACCAAAATTGGTTTGCCCAGAAAAAAAGAAACTGCTTAATAAAATCCAACCACAGATAGAACACTGAGTCATGCTCGCACACAAGCATGAGTGGTGTTTCCAAAGTGCTGATCAAGTCCCTCTTCACCTTAAGGGAGTTTTCCCTCTATGAAAAGGATAAAAATGTGATCTGACGCATGGAAATGAATGAATGAATGAATCACGGTTTATTCTTAGCACTCTCCGAGACTCCCACAATCTTGTTTGCATGAAATAGAATAATCTCAAACTCCTCAAATGTGTAACACCGACTTGAATAATGTAAATGAAGCCAGAAAGTCAGTCTGCTAAGCTATTAAGACTCCAGAACACTCTTTTAACAATCCAAAAGATCTCCCCAGAACACCCTCTGGAACACTCTCTACAACATTTTTAAAATTCAATAATATTCTAGAACACTCTTCAGAACACTCTCGTTATGACCCAACAGATTCTGGAATACTACCCAGAACAATATTTTTAGAATCCAACAGAATTCTAGAACACTCTTCAGAACACTTTCTTTATTATCCAAAATTATTATAGCTCCTTGTCTTTACACTACCAGTCAAAAGTTTTGCACATCACAGGTTTTTACCACTTATCAATTTAGTTCATATACTACAGACTTTAATTCTTAATAAGCATTATGAAGTTGTTGAGTGAAAAACTATAAATGAAAATATGCAAAATAACACAAGTTTCATTTCTAAGATGAAAGAATCTGTAACAGTGCATGTCTGACATCCTATTAACTGGTTGTGCGGTGGTGCAGAGTCAAATTCTAGACTGTCCTTTAACTTTAAATGCACTCGTTAACTGTTTCATCACTTAATAGCTCGTTAAATATCTAACACTTGTTTGGTGATCCACATTACAATAGGTAACTCTTTGTAGGGGAGGCATGACGAGTAAAAATGTGACATTTTCTGGCTACTTAAATTACTCAAATGGTGATCAAACTGTAAATGTATTTGTTAGCAAAGTATTTTGGTAAATATTAAGTGAGTAACACGCAAATGTGGAAAAGCTTTTTACTGAAGGGATAGCTGTATTTTCACTATGAATGACGGTACTTGAAACAGTGTTCTTCCAGGACCACGTTGCAACACAAAGAGCAAAAGAACACAACAGATTACATAAATGCAGGGAGGACAGGAGGACTACACAGAGTGCAAAGAGAAAGAGAGAAAGAGAGAGAGAGAGAGAGAGAGAGAGAGAGAGAGAGAGAGAGAGAGAGAGAGAGAGAGAGAGAGAGAGAGAGAGCGCAAGAGAGAGAGAGAGAAACAGAAGAGCGAAAACAAAAATATTACAGGACAAAACAACATACAGTGCAGTTGACACAGGCAGTAACAGCACTAGTGTGAATGAATACATTATTATGACATACTGAATTATAGCAGTCATTAAAATATGCAAAACTGCAATCCAGAGGTAGAGAACAATAAATAAATAATTGCATATAACTGTATATATGGAAACAGCAGGACAGAGAATTTGCAGTATATAACACATAAAGGATAAGCACTTTAACTATTGAAATCTTACAAGAAAACCAATTAAAAAATCAAAACTTTGTTTTGAAAATGGCATTATAACAATGTCCAGAACCTGTACATATCAAAATGTCCAGCATCTACAGGTCCTACCCAGGGATAGGAAGGAACTTTTAGCAATTAGTCACTAATAACGCCAATCCTGGTTAATAATCAAATGAAATCATGGACATAAGCAGGTTTGTCTGGACAATTCTTTTGGCAGGCAAGATAAGAGAGGTATTGTGATGAAGTTGACCCTCGAGGTGTGTTTCTCGAGTGTGTTTCCCATTTGTTATACAGGCAGTGCTTTTGACTTTAGTGAGGTGTGGATCTTATCCCTCAAAGCTATCCCCATCTGAGCCTCATCCTGCTGCTTTGATCCAGTTCGAGAGCGAGCTTGTACTTCACAACACTGTGGGTGTATGTGTGTATGTGTGTTTGCTTTCAGCACAAATTCAAAATCCATGGCTCTGATCTTTGCGAATCTTTGTACGCCGGTTCTGGAGTTTCCTCTTGGCCATTCAGGGCATGTTTGTCTGCAGGTGTGATTCTAGGAAAGACTGTTTCACCAGCATTCAAAATCAGTTTTTCTTTCTCTTTGTTTGCTGCCATAGGCCCTTTTCCACAGGTGTACAGGAACTCTTCTGTACCTAAACTGTACTGTGATTGCATGGAAGTTATAGCATTGGTAATGGTGTTTCTGAAGTGCTATTCTCTCCACACTGTTTATGGCCGGTCATCGTCCCAAAACCTGTCCACATTTTTTTCTGTCACAGGCCTCTTTCCATGTTGTCATGTTCCAAGCAGGAAGCAATGATGCAGTCAGCTCAGCTGCGGCCCGGTTTCAGCCCTGCCGCCAAGCAGCTCAGGTTTGGTTCGGGTTTGGGTCAGATTCGGCTCAGATTCGGTTCGGGTTTGGGTCACTTTATTTGTAAAGGAAATAAATTTGTTCGCGGTATGGCACAGTTCCTTGTGCCAGTGGAAAAGCACCATATGCAGTGTGTTTTGCAATTGCCCAAGCGCTGCAGCACAGTTGGCTCCAGGGCCCACCAAAACACACTCCATTGCCCATCCCAGTACATTGCCCTCAGAGACTCTCTGGGGCAAAGTAGTAACAGTTGTTTAAACATGTTCTGGATTAATGTCATTAAAACTATACATCCCAGCAGTGAGTGTTCACAATTTTAAACCATTCGCGCAATGGGCCCTTTTACTCTATTATAAACAATGGGCCCACTTTCAGTCTTTTGACCGGAATTTTTAGGTCATTTATGAACCGGATCAACTGGTTTTGGGCATAACACTACAGCACACACATTCATACTACAGTTTAAAATACTATTTTAATATAACATGACCTGTAAATACATTTTTGAGTGTGACAAATGAAGATTAAATAGAAAATTGAGGTTTGTTCAACACCAGTGATATTAATTTTATGTATTTAATGATATCAAATTAATATAACAGTAACAATATAACAATATAACAATTACATGTACAAATATATAATTAAAATGAGAAATTTCTGTAGCCTTTTTAAACCCATGGTTGTCAGACTTTCCCCAAAATATCCCAACATGTCCCATTTTTATGGTTAATGGCTTCTTGAAAACAGTTTAAATGGGGGAAAAAATGAAAGTCTCTCAGTAAAATCAAATTTTACGTTTAATATTTGTGGCCCTGAATGTAAGAAATGTGAATATGGAGATTTTACACTCTTATTTGACAGCTACTGACAATTAGGACTAAAATAATGTAAACAACAATCATCCTGAAAGAAAATAAAAAAGAAATGTACTGGAGAGTAATGGAAGCTTCAGATTAAATCATGGACGGTTCACAGTGACACAGGAGAGGAAAACAGGCACATCGTTCTTTGTCGCTATTTATGATGTGACCCGTTTTCAGAGGAACTTTCTATTTGCTGTGGACGGGTCAATAAATTCTCCCCATATACAAGCCAGAGATAGAGACGAGCACGCGTGCATATGCTCCAGAGACCATGGCTGGAAATTATCATTTAAATCAGCTCTCCTGCGGTCCTCGCGTCCTTGCGTACCGTATGCTGCCATTCACAATAAAGCTAGCTTCCTCCTCGCCACCCATAAACAAAGGAGGACACTGCCTACACACACACACACACACACACACACACACACACACACACACACACACACACACACACACACACACACACA
>JBBPCZ010064798.1:0-12245 GCA_037974445.1 Brycinus macrolepidotus | reverse complement strand
AACAAACACACACATCCAATACACCATGGTAGTTTCTTATGTGCAATATTTCTTTTGAGTGCAATTTTCTGAGGCAAAATGTGCAATCTTTGGGGTGGAGTATTATATTATTATTATTATTATTATTATTATTATTATTACAGGGTGAAATGTGCAATTTATAATGTGGAAGTTATAAAGTGCATTATTACTGTTCTTGTCAATCCCTGTCACTCTATTGCGTGCCTGTCTATATATATATATATATATATATGTACATACACACACAGTGTTCTACATATATTTATACATCCACTCTGTACATATATACATACATTTATCTAAGTTTTCATATACATATATATACATTTATATTTTCAATACACTCATCCATATTTATATTTCCAGATTGTTTGTATAGTGTACTTTTTATATTGTACTGTTGGTATAGTTTTTAGTCTAGTTTTTATTCTGTTGTTTTTAATTTTTGCTGCTTTTATTTTGTTCTGTCCACTTTCTGCCGTGACAATGCAAATTTCCCACTTGTGGGACTAATAAAGGATTATCTTATCTTATTCCACAACTTTCATTTATATTATATTTTTTTTCTAAAATATTTCACATTCAAACATTTCAAACATATCAAACTTTTATGTTTGAATGGGTGTATTCCAGCGATGCAGACCAGGAGACATGGTAAAAGGCAATCCATGCACTGATGATGGAAGTCCTCCACCAGCGCCGGATAGAGGATGCTGCCTGCAAGTACTCAGCTCATTCCTTCCGGACCGTAACCCGCCCAATCCATTAGGTACTGTTTTCTACCCCACACTTATACAAATATATCAAGTAACAGTCTGTGATAGCAGATCCAAGTACCATTCAAGTCCAGAGCTGGAGGCGGCAATGCATGGGGCACAACATTCACTAGTGGACCTGGAATCGCTGGTCTGAGGAAGCACACATGAGATATGGTTTAGATTATGTAAGTTTTATGGAGTAACAATTTAAAGTCACCTCATTGATCTTCTCAGTAATCTTAAAGGACCCCACAAAATGCGGACTGAGTTCCTTACAGGTGTGGGGTCTGCCCTCATTAATTAAATAAATCAGTCTCATCATAATCAGTCTCATTAGTATAATCAAATCATAAATATTACAATCTTTAAGTTCTAACCAAAGATGGTAATATTAATATTTGGGTTCTGAAGGTTATTTAACAAATGTGAATTCTTATGATCTAGATTTTGGCATCAATCAACATTAGAATGAAATCAAAACAACTTGGTGAGAATAAATTAAACATTTATTAACACAATCTATTTCTAAAACACAAATAATGCAATCAAACTAATATCAGTATCTCTCTTTTAAGGGGAAGAGTGATTGAGCATGCGCTGTGCACTCTGTGCACTCAGGCTGAGGAGGGGGCAGAATGTGGGGGTTGGCCAGCTTTTATAACTTTTAGAATAGACCCTGCCCCTAGTGGCAGAGTCCACGCAATCTGTGGTGGGATGCTTTCATTGGAGTTCTGGTGGTGTCACCACCTGTTGGACAGCATGGTACCTACACAGGAAGCCACAGATGTAAGTCCCTTGTGGATAACCACATGCAGTCTGCAGGTTGGTAGTTTGAAGTTTTAGTCAAGTAGATGAATGCTTTAAGAAATTCCGGGTATATTCAGCCAAAGGGAGAAATTCAGTCTTAATGTGTGACTAAGGAGAAACTTAATATTTGACTGAAACTTGTGGCAGAAAATTAACATGTGACCAAGATGCAGCCCAGCAAGTTGTAGCAGCCACTCCAGGTCCCAAACTTTGGTGCAGTCTGTAGTTGTAGCCTGACTTTCACACCGAATGTTCGTACACGAGTGTCAACACAACTAGTGCTCCTGTCTGTCACCGTCAGACTCTGCTGTACCTCAGGACTCAACCAGCCACTAACCTTGCATGTGGTCTGCTCTAAATGCTGGCTTGCTGAGGGGACTTAGCCTTCAGACCTTGGCATTGCCTGATGCCGCTGCCTAGGAAGGGACATTGTTAGTGATTTGTGAGGACACGGAAGCATGGCAAGCAGACAGGCATCCTTGCTCAGCTAAAAGCTAACGCTATTTGTATTGCTCCCTGCTCAAGGGGGAACATTGTTTCTTTTCACTGTGAACTGTACATATGGCTGAAATGACAATGAAATACCTTGACTCGACTAATAGCCCAGGCCATTTGTTATAATGACAGTAACTATGCAGGAGCCTGCGTAAGTCTTGATTAGCCCTCTTCACTTGGCCAGGATGAGAGATGAGACCCACCATCACTTCCAGTTTTGCCATGAATGCTGTCTATAGATGGGGAGTAAACCGCAGGCCTCAGTGAAAAACAATATCTTTGAGGATGCAAAAATATTAGAATGCCTGTTGGCGTTCTTGGTAAGGAATAGGCAGACAAGGTAAAGGAATGAAATACCATTATTTGCGGAACCTGTCAATGACCACCAGAATAACAGTGTAACTGTCAGAGAGGGGGGAAATCCATAGACAGATGGGGTAAGAGTATTCGTGGAATGGGGAAAGAATTCAATTTTCTGGCAGGGTGCTGTCTAGGTGATTTGGAATTCATGTAACATGATTTCACATGTTTTAATGCAAATAGAGTAGATTAGTCCTTTTCTGCCACACCCTGTGTGGTATGTGTAACATCTGGGTGTCCTGTTGCCCTGGCTGGCATGCAGGTCTTTTGAGGTGGACAGTTGGCTTGAAATGGCTCGTCCTCTTGATCAACTTCCTGCATGATTGGTTCTGGAAAGCAAATTGATAGAGGTATTCATTCAGGTTGTCTGGGTTCGGTGATAGAGGCATGAATGCGGGACATAGCATCAAGCATCATGAATCTTGGACGGTAAGCAATGTGATAACGGTGCCCACCTGGATTGCCTTGGGTTGAGTCTTTTGGCAGTGCATAGATACTTGAGGCCTTAATGATCTGTGAGAACAAGTTCCCTATACCATAGTTTCATTCTGCAGAAGTGAGTTTTCTAAGAATCTAGTAGCACCTTGGAGAGAAATGTATGCCGGACAAAACATTATCTCAAAGTGTGATGGCAGTGATTTAAAAAAACGTTTTGTTTTTTTTTCTCCCAGCAACAACAAAAAAGTGTCATGATTCATCTTCACTTTTTAAATGATTAATATATTTGATAAAATCAGTTATCAACTCAAACCTATATTTTCCCAAAAGCTTATAGAAAAATTATCAAACTTTTATTCTCAAAAATGCTTTAAAATTCTTGTTTGTGAGTCAAGTAACATAGTAGACAGAGTGCAGTATATGTGTACATTGGAGATGCAGAGTGAATGGAGATAAACAGCTCTCCTCGATGAGCCTGAAGGAATACAGCAGAGCCCCATGAGAACCCAAATTACTGTATATAGAAGCGGAGACCAATTCTAAGCTTTAATGTGCTGTTGAGAAGATAAAGAGAACACATGGTTAATGACTGTAAAAGGAGCAAATCTTTATCAGCGTTCTAAAGAGAACATTATGTATCTTCTGGCAAAGTGGAATATACAAAGTGAAGGTGTTTGTTTTAAGCTGATGTTATTTCTGTTTTGAGTTGAACTGCAGGACTCCTGTAGCTGCTTAAAGTGTTTTGCCATCATGAAACTTTTTCTGAGGTGCCAAAGGTGTGGATGGCCTCACATCAGTTATAGATATGATGAATGTATTATTTTATGTAAATAAGAAAAGTATAAATGTTATGTAACATCCACTGATAATACTGACACTGGCATTATAGCACACTGTTAGTTACTGTAGTGTGTTACTGTATGTTGCACTAAATGTGGAAATTTAATATGAGTCAAATTAACCATCTGCTGTAGTGAGTATGCCTTTCTGAAACACAAGTGCTGGCTGGATCATGGTGCTGAGCAGCATGCAAGGTCTTCCTTCAGAAAATATTTCTTTCACAACTTTCAAACTGAGTGGTTTCTATTCTTTGGGAGAATGGCGGCGTTTTCTATTCATCCCATATTTTCTGATGTTTTTATTGTCTACCACTTTAAACTCAATCCTGATATTCTTAATTATTTCTCAAAGAGCTCTACACTCTCCAATGTTTGTGTTTATTGGTCTAATGGCAGTTGTGGATCTGTGTATGCCAATGATATTTGTACCAAACATGCTGCTTAGCTTCTTGTTTGACTGGAATGAGATTTCACTTGTAGGCTGTTTGTTACAAATATTTTGCACCCAGTATATCGGTGCGTATCAGTCTACTTTACTGCTGTGGATGGCAATTGACCGGTTCTTTGCTATTTGCAGGCCTCTTTCTTATCACAGCCATATGCAAATGCGCAATTTTCTAAAGTTTATCATTGTTCCAGTAATTAGAAATATAATCTTAAATATTATAATGGTCACTTTGGCTGGAAAACTGCATTTTTGTATGAAAAATGAGATAGATCACTGTTTTTGTGAACACATGGGCTTGGTCCAGCTGGCATGTGGAGATACATCTATGAACAACTTACTAGGACTTGCATCTGCTTTTTTAATGCCAGTTGCGGATTTTATTTTAATTGCTATATCTTATGTAATAATATTTTCTTCTGTCATGAAATCAGGAAAGTCCAGCACGAAGGCTATCAACACTTGCATAACACACATAATTGTCTTCACATTTAGTCTAGTATTTGTCATGACTGCTTATTTATCATATAGAGTTAAAAATAATTTTTCTCCCAACACTCGTGTTTTTATAAGCACAATGTACATACTTTTCCCAAGCTGTTTCAATCCAATTATTTATGGAGTGAGAACAAAAGAAATAAGACAACAGTTTTTGAAATTCTTTAAACATGTAAAGGTTTTCCACAGAAATCCAGTGATGTGAAAAGCAACCACTACTCTACCCATATCCTTAAGTTTCTACTCTCCCTTATAGATGGGTCCCACATTTGTACTGTCATGGGATTCTCTCTTGCAAATATATAGCATTAACTATTGTACATGGTTTTGTGTACGTTTGATGTTTTTTGTATGTATTTCTATGTTTATTGTTTGATTGCTTTGATTGTATCTGTTTCTCATGCTAAACTTAACGCCACTGTTGTTGCGTCTAACTTAAACAGTGTGTTTATGAATTGTTAACCACTCACTACTTTTTGTGTGCTTTAATCAAGTTATTTTCTCATAAATTATATTTTAAAGAAACCAGAGTTATCCTTATTATCCACTATTTATACAGCAAAGTATTTATCTTCTTTTATTAATAATACTACTTTTATTATAAAAATTATTTATAAATCTATTTTGAGCTGTTTCATTAGTGCATCAGTGAAATGACTTATAACACAAATTCTGAAAAATACCTGTGTGAATAAATTAGGGGGTAAACTAATTGAAATAACATTTTTAATTTACCAATTAAGTAAATATAAGCAACATAAAGTCATTTCAGTATGGATTTATATAAAAAATGAAATTCCATCAACATTTATCATTTAGAAAATAGACATCAAACAGCATGCATAGAATCAGGTCCCGCTGGTAAATCACAACCCCCGGCTTGCATGTCTGCTGAGAGGAACAGTGAACTGGTGAAAATTGGCACTCTACACAGATCTCTATACATGGATCTCTTCAAAAACCTCTGGAGCAGAGAAACCTGGTTTGGTCCAGCTTGGTCTATCTTGTACCAGAACATTAACAATTCCAGTTGTCATCTGATGGCAGAAATAATTAGCTATAGCAAATACTAGAAGCATGTGTTCACTGATACAGTGCCCACCTTACTTGAACCCCAGTCAGAGATACCTGGGCTAGCAGTTTGGTATCATAACAGACTATCCATTGAAGGGGCATTTACGGATTGACAGTGATTGACATGATAGAAATGCATGGTTTTAAAGTAAGTAAATGTTCATATAATGGAGAACTAAACACACACTATACAAGGCCCAAATCTCCCTCAGCCCTCTGTGTGCTTGAACTGGATGAAATCAGGTCCTTTGAGTTGGGCTGGAAATCCCCAAAAAAGAATACGCTCTTAAAAAGCACCCAGTTTGAGGCACAACACCTGTGCCTGGAGAGTTCAGCACTCTGCGCCACTCCTTGAAGACAAGTTCATATGAGTTCACAGACTGTCCTTGAAGAACCAGATTTAACTGGACATAAGCTGTCCGTGAGCCATACACATGAGGTAATGGGAGGCAGAGTCTGGACTTTTAATTATTGGTGGAAAAGGAGAGGGCAGAACAATGAATATGCAGATATTTGTGTAATCAGACCTTATTGGTTTAATACTGTTGGATGGATTTGGTCATGCTTTCTTATCCCAATAAGAACTGTATATAAGCCCAGTTGGAGAGCGAGCTTTGGAAGCAGCTCCCACGGGTCACAGCTGTAACACCTTGAATAAAGCAGCAACACCGCAACTGTCTGACTTCTTTGATTTTTTACTCCTTTGATTTTTAGACTTAGAAAAAGTTTCGGACTTAGACTTTTTGCTCCAATTTTCCACGAGAGCATCTACACCTTTCATCATAAGATTTTAAATTCGATTACCATCATTTGGCAGATACTTTTATCCAAAACAACTTACAACTTGAGGAAGCACTCTAGCTTCAGGACAGTGGGAGAACCGGATATGAATCTAAGTGCTAAATCTTTAAGTAGGGAGAAGTGCAAGAAGATGTAAGCTTATTTAGATAGAAGTGCGATTTGGGATAGATCAGCAGAAGAGGTGGTGCTCTCTAAATAGCTGAGCCTTCAGGAGGTTCTTGAAGATGGAGCGGGATTCTGCTGTTCTGGTCGGCTTTGGCAGCTCATTCTACCAGCGGGGGACCAAATCGGAATCAGAAAACTTTATTGATCCCGTAGGAAACTGCTTTTGTTAAGACTGCACAGACACAGAGACAAGAACAATATAAAAATGTAAAGTCTAAATAAAAGTAATGATATTCACATGGTAAGACTATTGCACATAATAGGATATTGCACATAAAGATAATGTTTTAGCACTTCATAAGAACATTGCACAGTATTGCATATGGTAGACTATCGTACATCATAGCAAGATAATAATGCACATAGTGATACACATCACATCACATATAGTGATTTAAACCCAGTAAGAAATTGCACAATAAAGTAGCATCAGGCTATCGCACAGGTTATTTGTGGATGTGTGACAGAGAAAGAAGTTGTAGAGTCTGATGGCGGTAGGGAGGAAGGATTTTCTGTGGCGTTCAGTGGAGCACTTTAAGCTGGTGAGTCTGTGGTCCAAAGGTACTTCTCGGTTCCTCCACCACACTGTGGAGGGGGTGATCAGCACTGTGCATGATGGACTGAAGTCTAGACAATGTTCTCCTTTCAGCCACAGTTTCCACGTTGTCCAGTTCCTCACCCACCACTGAGCTGCTTTCCTGATCAGTTTGTTGAGTCTCTTTGTGTTTGCCACTTTCATGCTGCCACCCCAGCACACCGCAGCATAGAAAACTGCGCTGCCGCTACAGACTCATAGAACATCTGCAACATGGTGTTGCAGACTTTAAAAGTTTAGAGTCTTCGTAGAAAATACAGCCTACTTTGACCCCTCTTGTATGTGATCAAAGACTTCTTAGTCCAGTCCAGCTTGTTGTCAATGTGTACACCAGGTATTTGTGCTCCTGAACAATCTCCACATCAACCCTCCTAATGGACAGGGGAGTGACAGGAGATCGTAATCTTCTCAGGTCCACCATCAGATCTTTGGTCTTTTGGATGTTGAGCTGTAGCTGACTCAGCTCACACCAGTCCACAAAACTGTCCATAGCCATCCTGTATTCTGAGTCATCCCCACTCCTGATACATCCCACTATTGCTGAATTATCTGAGAATTTCTGCAGATACCAGCCCTCTGTGTTGTACTGGAAAGTAATGTAATGTAATTATAATATTTTAAATGTAATGAATATTTTCCTTAACATTTTCTATATACTGAATAGTGATTTCATGAGCCTGATTTCATAAGACTGGAGGCTGAGATCTTAAAATGAAAGTAAGTTGCTTATAATATAGGAAGGGAGCACTGAAAGGGGTCACTATGGAGCCTGACAGCATTTGGCAGAAAAGTTGGCCTTCCAGGAGCACTTCGGTCTAATGAGTCAGCAGCTACAAATGCTCCTGGAAATGGTAACGTGTGGATTGTCAGAATTGGTAGTAAAATTATGAAGGGTATGTCCTGCAGCTAAAGTTAAGTAAATATGATCAAGTGATTATAGAATATAGCCTTGCAATTTTGGAATCAGTCATGAGAAGCACAGCTCCATGTCTATCTCAAACTGTTTTCTCAAAAGACTACTGACAAATTTTAAAGTTCAAAACGTCAGAAGATTTTTTGAAGATTTTGTTTGTGGAAGAAACCTTTTAACAGGACACGTCACCTCTAAGCCTACAGGAATACAACAGAACTGATAGCAATACAAAAAACATCCTGCTGTTGTTAGTTTGTTGTAGAGAACATGTCTTGCTGAATCACAAGTGCTAGCTGGATCATGGTGTTGAGCAGCATGCAAGATCTTCCTGCAGAAAATATTTCACTCACAACTTTCAAGCTGAGTGGTTTCTATTCTTTGGGAGAATGGCGGCGCTTTCTATTCATCCCATATTTTCTGATGTTTTTATTGTCTACCATTTTAAACTCAATCCTGATATTCTTAATTATATCTCAGAGAGCTCTACACTCTCCAATGTTTGTGTTTATTGGTCTGATAGCTGTTGTGGATCTGTGTATGCCAATGATATTTGTACCAAACATGCTGCTTAGCTTCTTATTTGACTGGAATGAGATTTCACTTGTCAGCTGTTTGTTACAAATATTTTGCACCCAGTATATCGGTGCGTATCAGTCTACTTTACTGCTGTGGATGGCAATTGACCGGTTCTTTGCTATTTGCAGGCCTCTTTCTTATCACAGCCATATGCAAATGCCCAATTTTCTAAAGTTTATCATTGTTCCAGTGATTAGAAATATAATCTTAAATATTATAATGGTCACTTTGGCTGGAAAACTGCGTTTTTGTATGAAAAATGAGATAGATCACTGTTTTTGTGAACACATGGGGTTAGTCCAGCTGGCATGTGGAGATACATCTATGAACAACTTACTAGGACTTGCATCTGCTTTTATAATGCCAGTTGCGGATTTTATTTTAATTGCTATATCTTATGTAATAAAATTTTCTTCTGTCATGAAATCAGGAAAGTCCAGCATGAAGGCTATCAACACTTGTATAACACACATAATTGTCATCACATTTAGTCTAGTATTTACCATGACAGCTTTTTTGTCATATAGAATTAAAAATAATTTTTCTCCCAACATTCGTGTTTTTATAAGCACAGTGTACATACTTATTCCAAGTTGTTTCAATCCCATTATTTATGGAGTGAGAACAAAAGAAATAAGACAACAGTTTTTAAAATTCTTTAAAAATGTAAAGGTTTTCCACAGAAATCCAGCAACGTGAAAAGCAACCAATACTCTACCCATATCCTTAAGTTTCTACTCTCCCTTATAGATGGGTCCCACAGTTGTACTGTCATGGGATTCTTTCCTGCAAATATATAGCATTAACTATTGTACATGTTCATGTTTTTATTTTGATTGATTGTTTTGATTGCATCTATTACTTGTGTTAAACTTTATACCACTGTTGTGTCTAACTTAAACAGTGTGTTGATGAATTGTTAACCACTCACTACCTTTTGTGTGCTTTAATCAAGTTATTTTCTTATAAATTATATTTTAAAGAAACCAGAGTTATCCTTATGCTTTATTTTATAGAAAATAGTTTACTGTCATGTCTGCCACAGGGAAGGAGGATGCAGATGCAGGGAGTTACCAAGAACACTGGGATTTTAATGGACAACAGAAACACAGCTCTGTCCAGAGCAATAATACAACACAACAGAATGGGTTCTTCATAGTCATGATGAACTCAGGGCTTGTCCACCTCGCTCTCAATAAGGCTCACTACCAGACGCGACCACCCGGTCGTTACGTCCTTCAGGGTAGGACCCGATGCATTTAGGCTCCTCTCAGGGAGCCTGGAAGTAAACTGGAGCAGCTACACTTCTAATCTCCACTGCCAGTAGGTTCACCAACATGCCGACAGAGCAGCTCAGCTGAGGGCTTCTAGAAGACAAGGGGAGAGAGGAGGTGAGCACGATCTAGGCTTACAAACTTGCATTGGAGGAGAGCGGGGTTCCTTAGCTCCACGAGAACACGAGGGTGGGGAGATCCTGACCCAGACACGAGGAGAATGATGGTGATGGCACGCCGAGACTCCAGCTCGACTGACTTTTAACCTCGAGGGACATGAAGAGGGAGGACACGAAGACCAATCACAACACAGAGATAATTTACACTAAACAAGACTTAACTGCTAAACTAATAAGACACTCACATGCTGCAGGTGTGTTGCCAGGCACCACACCAAACCAAAACAAACCAGCATGTGGAGACAGGATGTGATTCTTATCAGTGGAATTCCTATCCAAAGGGCAGAGGGGGGGCTGACGCCCAAGCACACACTCAAAGGGTGTTAGGCCGGTGGCGGAGCAGCGCAAAGAGTCTCAGCCCAGCCCAGATACTCTGCCCAGTCGTGCTGCTGCTCATGGCAGTATGCCCAGAGGAACCTGCTGAGCTTGTGGATGGTGAGTTCAGCCTGACCTCTGGGCATCACCCGGAGTCAAACGGCCAGGCTGTTGGTGGACCCCAACTTCTTAAAAAAAGCAGTCCATACCCTGGACACAAAGTGGGGTCCCCAGTCAGACAGGATGTTCTTCCATAGTGCAGAAAGACGGACCGAAACAGAGCCTCTGCTAATTGAAGGGCTGTGGGCAGCAAACTGAATGGGAGGAAGCGCACCCCCTTCGAGAACCTGTCCACCTCTACCAAGATGGTAGTGTACCCTTTTGATTCTGGGAGGTTCGTGTCAAAGTCCACAGCTATGTGGGACCACGGCCTCTACGGAATTGGTAGGGGAATTAGCTTCTTGGCGGGCAATGTATGGGGGACCTTAGTGGCAGCACACACCGAACACGACCTGACGGTGTGAGCGACATTACTTTTGAGATTCGGCCACCAGTACTTGTGTTTAAGGGCCTCGGCAGTCTTTTGGACCCCTGGGTGTCCTGTGGCAGGCATTGTGTGAACCCATTTGATCACTTGGGTTCGAAGTGGCTTGGGCACAAATGTCTTATCCGAAGGACAGACCGGGGGTGTAGGGTAGAGCAGAGTCATGCGCTCTATTTCTTGGTCGAGGTCCCATGTAATCGGAGCAGCAATTAACGCTGCTGGGACAATCGGCTCAGGTTCAGAGTTCTCTTCAGGAGCGGAGAAACAGCGTGATGACGTGTCTGCTTTTCCGTTCTTGGACCCTGGTCTGTACGTAATTTGGTAATTGAATCAGGTGAAGAATAGTGCCCCACATGCCTGCCGAGGATTTAGACGCTTTGCCTGCCGGATATATTCTAGGTTGCGGTGGTCAGTAAATACTACAAAGGGGTGACACGCTCCCTCCAAAGGGGTGACACCACTCCTCTAAAGCATCTTTGACTGCGAGCAGCTCACAATTCCCGATGTCGTTATTGCACTCTGCATCGGTCAGCTTCCTAGACAAAAACGCGCAGAGGTATAATTTTCCTGGGGTTCCATGCCTCTGCGACAGCACCGCCCCCAGACCCACCTCAGATGCATCCACCTCAACCACGAAGGGCTTCGTGGGATCGGGGAGCTTTAGTACTGGAGCTGTGGTGAACAGTTCCTTGAGTTTACTAAACGCCTCTCAGGCAGAGGACATAAAGCGGATGGTCTTGGGCTTATTTCTGAGGAGGTCTGTGAGAGGTACCACCACAGAGCTGAAACCCTGGATAAACCTACGGTAGAAGTTGGCAAAGCCCAGAAACCGTTGCAAGTCCTTTACCGTATGGGGCTCTGGCCACTGAGACTCTGCAGTCACCTTTTTCTCGTCCATCCCCACCCCAGCCGGGCTGATCCGATAGCCGAGAAAGGCGAGCTCCCGAACACGGAACTCGCATTTCTCGGCCTTCATGTACAAACCGTGCGAGAGCAGGTGACGAAGGACCTTCCGCACGGGTGATACGTGTTTTGACTCACTCCTTGAGTATGAGTATGTGTCACGGTTCTGGCCCACGGCCGCTAGAGGCCGCCAGAGACCTCATTTAAGCAGCCACAGCTGCCTGAACTTAGCCCCTAATTGTCCT
>JBBPCZ010064757.1:0-12249 GCA_037974445.1 Brycinus macrolepidotus | reverse complement strand
ACCGGTGTTTACCCTCAGAACTCAGAGTGTATCAGTAAACTCTGATTTCAGTAAATATAAACGGTCTAAATCAGTCTAGAACCGGTGTTTGTCCTCAGAACTCAGAGAGTATCAGTGAACTCTGATTTCAGTAAATATAACCGGTGTAAAACAGTCTAGAACCAGTTTTTGTTCTCCTACACGCTCGCCGTTTGCTCAAGACTGCACAGTACTGTATGTTTTCTTCTTTATTCCTGATGCTGAAAAATTAAGAAGTTGTAATGAATGCCCGTTTTGCCTGGAATGAAACTGAGGTTTCTCCTCTCGTCTTCATTCTTTGGCGAAATGCCACTTTCAGATTGTCTTAAAACTGATGACCTGTTATTTCTATAATCGGTCCTTTTGTTTTCTACTGTCTTGGCAATAGAAACAGCTGCTGAAGAGGATGGTGAAGAAGATCCCCCCTATCAGTGCTCTGACTGTGGGAGGGGCTTCAGGTATGCCTCAGTCCTGAAGGTCCACTGGAGAACTCACACCAAGCCGTTCTGCTGCTCCGAGTGCAGGAAGAGGTTTTCCACTAGGACGAGTCTGACGAATCATATGTACATCCACAGTGGAGAGAAGCTCCATACGTGCTCGGTGTGCAAGAGGGACTTCAGAACCGCCCAGAACTTAAGAGCACACCAAATAACCCACGCTAGCGAAAAGCCTTTCAGCTGCTCGGACTGCGGCCGGGGCTTCTCCAGGTTAAGCAGTCTCAAGCTTCACATGATGATTCACAAAGGAGAAAGACCTTTCACTTGCACCCAGTGTGGGATGGCTTTTACTTCTGCTCATATTCTGAAGAAGCACACGTACATACACGCAGGACCTCACCCGTGCCCCGAGTGCGAGAAGGTCTTCAGCACCTTTACAGCATTGAAAGCACACCAAAGGGTTCACTCCGATGACAACCCACTGACCTGCTCGGAGTGTGGCAAGGGTTTCTGGAGAAAGAGGGACTTCAGAGCCCACATGAGCATTCACGATGGAGAACAGCCTTCCTGCACTCAGTGCGGGAAGACCTTCACCCGTAGGAGCACTTTGAGGCACCACATGAGGCTTCACGCGGGAGACAAACCTCATCAGTGCTCACAGTGCGGCAAGGGCTTCGTCTGCCTCTCAGAGTTAAAACTGCACCAGAGGATTCATACCGGAGAGAAGCCCTTCCTCTGTTTGGAGTGTGAGAAGGGTTTCACCAGTGCAGACTCTCTGAAAAGTCACATGGCTATACACACAGAGAATAAACCCCACGGGTGCTCGGACTGTGGGAAGAGCTTCAAACGCCCCTCAGAGCTGAAGATGCACCACAAGATTCATACAGGCGAGAAGCCGCACGCCTGCTCCCAGTGCCCCAAGAGTTTCCGCAGATCCGGCGACCTTAAAGTTCACACGAGGTCTCACACTGGAGAGAAGCCGTTCATCTGCGGCGAGTGTGGGAAGAGGTCCGCGACGGCGGCCTACCTTCAGGTCCACATGAGGATGCACTCTGGAGAGAAACCGTACACCTGCTCTGAGTGTGGAAAGGGCTTTGTGCAGCAGTCGCATCTCAAAGTCCACCAGAACGTCCATACAGGGGAAAAACCATACCATTGCTCAGAGTGTGAGAAAAGCTTCGCTCAGCTGAGTAACTTAAAAACGCACCAGAAAACCCACAGACCAAAGTCCTGAGGTCACACTGTTACCAGCAGAAGCAAGTCGCAGTTTGAATGCTTCTTCACGAGCAGTCATCTTTAGATTGAAATCTCCAGTTCTGCAGCAACAAGTGGCCTTGAGCTCTCCAAGATGCTTAAAAGATGGAAGCTGTCTTCTGAAGCCACGTCAGCAAGAGACAGAGTGAGAAGGGTAGGTCCAGCAACAAGTTCCAAACTCTGCAACAAGTTTTCACACCAGCTTTGTTACCAGGAAGACCATGCCACGTGGACAGAACCCAGCCAGTTGTTAGAAATAGGGCACCCGTGGTGAATCCACTTCTGAGACACTTGAATGTGGATTTGCAGTGGGAGAAACTCTACAGCATCTCTCTGGAGATTGTAAATGATGGAAAGTGAGGCAACAAGAGTTGGAGGTTCAGCTAAGACCGGAACGTGTAGCTCATTACCTCAGTCTAGCAGAGATTTCGGATGACCGTATCCTCAACTTGGATCTGTCGGAAGTTCTTGAATGACCCATATTCTAAACCATTTCCAAACTGTGTTTATATAATTATACTTATACTAGTATGTTTATACATCCCACAGATATGGCGTTCAGTCTAAGAGAACCTGTGTTATCTCCTTCAACATCTGTTAAACAGAGTACCAAGCGAGGCTGCAGCACAGTTTAGATCCTTATTTCTCCAAAAAATCACAATAACTGCTGAATCTTCTCACAGCTTTTCATGTGACGTCTTTATTTTCTGCACCAGATTATGGAGTGTAGGATCTATAAGAGCATTAAGTGTCGGTATAAATAGGCAGTATTAGTATCAAGTTCTGTATCAGTGAAATCCCAACCCTACCCATCCCTAGTGCCCAATCCTGGTCCTGGAGATCTGCCCGGAGATCTGCCCACCTGCCTTAATGTTGCATACCTGATCAAGGTACTGAAGTCCTTCGGTGGTGTCTGAACATCTCCAGGGTGGTGAACTCTCCAGGGAGGAAGATTTCCAGGACCATGGTTGGGCACCACTAACCTAAGGACTACTTACTTTGCTTTGGTCATATTTTCACTGATTTATCATGACATTGTAGTGATAAACCTTTGTTTTTTTTACTAACAGGTAAATAAACAGCGTTACGAGCAACCGGACCACTTCATGCATCTTTTCATGAGGGAACGAGTTCAGTGTGTAAAGATGTTTCTTGGATATTTGACACTTTAGATGACCAAAGACCTGCGGTTTCTACTAACATCAGAAACTGGAAAATACTGAAAAGATATAATTTATAAAACTTTTTGAAACTTTGCCTAGTTGCATGAATTAAATCGAAGGTTGGGCCATTTGTTTGTTTCATGGAGGTCCACGATGTGTCCTGTCAGGCTATTGGTGAGTTAACATGTAATAAAGATTTCAGCGAAGGTCATTTATTTCTTTCTGAAACTCCAAATGAAGCAATCCAGGACAGTCTTAATGAGGTGATGCATCAGAATTTAGTTGAGTGAGACTTTATATTAACAGTTAAAGGTCTTGTTAGGGGTGGGCAATGTGATCGTATATTATAATTTTTGAGATAAATCATACTGTTATCTCGATCTCTTTTATCTCAATTTATCTCAATAATTATAACACATGATCATATTGCCCACCCCTAAGAAGACCTTTAACTGTTAATATAAAGTCTCACTCAACTTAATTCTGATTTATCACATCATCAACTCCTGGATTTCTATAGAACAAACCTATTGGTCATTTTTCAATATCATCTGGCAGATATTTCTCCAGACCGACCCTGAGGACGTCCTCTAGGTGGTGCTGTAATACAGCACTGTTTATATTACAGCAGATAAGCAGCTCACAGTGAGAAGCAGATTATTAGTCATGTCCACCACCAGATCCTGCAGGTTTCTTCTCTACAACATCAGGAGAACATGGCCCCTCCTGACTGCAGAGCTTCTTGCTCAAGTTCTAGTCATCTCCGTACTTGACTATTTCAGTTCCTTCCTTGCTTGTCTTCCTTCTTCTGCGGGTCCTCCTCTGCAGAATGCTTCAGGTTGCCTTGTCCATAAGCTTCTGAGATTCCAGCTGAGATCACTCCCCTGGCTTCCCTGTGGAGATACAATGCATGCTTTAGCTTCTCACCATTGTCGTGGTTCTGAAGTACACTACTGCATGTCAGTTTAGTTCCTCTACTTCTGGGTTTTTGGTTTGTTCCTCCTCAGTCTTCCTGCTTTAGTGTGGTGCCATAGTGTTGAAACAAACCCAACATAGCCTCCACTGTTCTTCTCCGTGAGTCTCTCTGGATAATAGTGTCCACTGTAAATGAATGTAAACATAGCTTCAGACTCAGCGTACCTCCACTCAGCAAGTGTTAGCAAAATTAGGGGGAGGTTCTAAACGCATGGAAACATTTTCATCATCAGTGTGATGTGTCCAAACTTCTCAATTACAGATCACTATGGTGCAGCTGGTGGCCTGGTGGTTAGGAAGTTGCCCCAGCGATCAGAAGATTGTAGGTTCGAATCCCAGGACTATCACTGGCACCACTGAGGTCCCCTTGAGCAAGGCCCCGACCCGACTCACTGCTCCCCAGGCTCTGCGCTAGTGGCTTCCCACTGCTTCACTTGGGAGAATGGGTTAAATGCAGAGGACAAAGGGCCACTGTACTTACTTACTTACTTAATATACTTACTATTATACTTACTTATTATGCATCAATTATGGAATTATGTATAATTATACAATGATACATTAATTAAACAATGAGACATCATTCTACAGTCACACTTTAATTACACAATTATACATCAATTATACACTTACTACATTAATTATACAATGGTACAGTATACAGTCATACATCAGTTACACAATTACATCACTTATGCAATTATAGCATCATTTCAACAATTACTGCATCACTTGGAACCGCTGGGAATGGGGTCTGGGAACATTTCTCATCGTTTTAGGGGGACTTTTATTTTGAAAATCGTGCTTGGTTTTGTCTGGATTCATTCTGCTCCGTTTGTTGTTCTGGACTTTAAGCCAAAAGAATGTTTCTAAATGTGATTAATTTCTGTTGTTTTTGAGGGTCAGCATTTCCAGCTCAGGGCTGCAGTGCAGCAGGAGAGTAAAGATGGTGAAGGAGGTTTGTTGTTGTGTTTTTGTTGTATTAGGTTTGCACCACATTCTGCAGGTAATTTGGCGCAGATTAGAGTAAAATAATCTCAGATTTTGGACTGTACACTCCTGAAACGTTTTAAGACGAACGTATTGCTGAAGCTGAAGTTCCAGGTTCTCATTCCATCTTAAGTGCTGCTGCAGTGGCGCTGTATGGCCTGTAGGGGGCGCTTCGATCTGTCTGGAATACCGTGTAGGGCGTGAAATGAAGATGTCATGATGCAGTCTCTTATGGGTGCTGTCCCCACAATGGTCCTCTAACGACCAGTACTGGGTTACTCAATCCCCTACCGGCCAGTACTGGGTTAGTCAGTCCCCTAGCGGTCAGTACTGTGTTAGTCAGTCCCCTACTGGTCAGTACTGGGCTTGTCGGTTCCCTGTCTACCAGTACTGCATTAGTCAGTACCCTACTGGTCAGTACTGGGTTACTCAGTCCTCTACTGGTCAGTTCTGGGTTATTCAATCCCCTACTGGCCAGTACATAGTTAGTCAGTCCCCTACTGGTCAGTACTGGGTTTGTTGGTCCCCTGCTGACCAGTACTGGGTTAATCAGTCCTGTAACAGCCAGTATTGGGTTAATTAGTCTATTCTGGCTGGAACTGAGTTAGTCAGTCCCCTGCCACCCAGTACAGAAGGTTATTTAATGAGATACGGGTGTTTGTCCCAATAAAGCACTTAATACTAATATCAGTGTTTAAGTATGTAGTGTGTATAATGTTATGAGTGTCAAAATCTCCTCAATGCATACTTAAAACTGCTCCATTTCTGAGTACGCTGTTGATGGACACTATTGTCACACAGTGCTATGCGAAACGGAAGGGGAGGGGCTACACACTGGAAATTTTGGGGGGGAAAATGGTGGGCAATATACTAGTAACAGGAATATAACATAGTGAAAATCGCTAGTTAACCGAGGTAAATATTCCAGTAACTGAGGTCAGTATACCAGTAAGGTAAAGGGGGGCATTTGGCTGATGCTCTTATCCAGAGTGACTTACAATCATTAGTTATTGTGGTAATTAATGATTGTAATCGTTAATTAATAACTGTGGTAAATATACCAGTAGCTGAGGTAAATATCCAGTAACTGAGGAAAATATTATAGTTACCAAGGTAAATATGCTAGTTACTAAGGTAAATATGTAGTAATAGGTAAACATGCTAGTAACGGGGATAAGTATGCAGTAACTAAAGTAAATATGTCAGACCCTGAAGTAAATACAGCAGTAACTGAGGTAAATATGCAGTAAATAAGATAAATATACCAGCAACTGAGTTAAGTGTGCTAGTAACTGAAGAAAATATGCTAGTTACTGAAGTAAACATGTAGTAACAGATAAATATGATAGTAGCTGGGGTAAATATACCAATAATTGAAGGTATATTCCGCTAACCGAGGTAAATGTCAGTAACTGTGGCAAACATGATAGTAGCTGAGGAAAATGTGTTAGTTACTGAGGTAAATACGCAGAAACAGTGATAAATGTGTTGGTGAGGTAAATGTCAGTAACTGAGGTAAATATGCAGTAACTGTGATAAATATGTCAGTAAATGAGGTAAATATAGAGTAACTTGGGTAAATATGCAGTATCTAATATAAATATAATAGTAACTCATAAATATGATAGTTACTGAGGTAAATATGCTAGTTACTGAGGTAAATATACATTAATTATGGTAAATATGATAATAACTGAGGTAAATATGCCACTAACTGAGATAAACTTGTCAGTAACTGGTGTAAATATGCAAATAACTGAGGTAAATGTGTTAGTAATATGATAGTAACTGAGGTGAATATGGTGGCAGCTGAGGTAAATGCCAGTAACTGAGGTGAATATGGTGGCAGCTGAGGTGAATATACAGTACCTGACGTAAATATGAGACTAGGCTGAGATATTATTTCACTTAGTGAGATATGTCAGTAAATGAGGTAAATAGGGCTATATCTGAGTGAAAAATGCTGGTAACTCCTATCATGCTGATGATTTGGGCTCTCAGCAGATGTACTCAGAGACAGACTGTGTATATTTGTTGGCCAATGAATAACCCAACAGTTTTTATCTCATTCAGATTCTGTCCTGAATTATGTCTTTCTTTTCTCTGTTGAACTCTTTGATTGCAGGAGGTGGAGGATGGTCTGCGGTCCTGTAAGACAGAGTTGAGCCCTGTGGAGATTCTGGAGTTTGTGTTTGAGGGGCAGGAACACGTGAAGGAGGAGACGGAGGAAGAACCGAACACCAAACACACACTGCAGTCCGAGTGTGACACCGAGGACCAGAACACGCTGCAGACGCATTTAAAAATGCCTGGAGACACTGCAGTGAAGGAGGAAGGTGAAGGTGATGATGAAGATGTTCTACTGGAGAACAATCCTGAACCAGTTCATTCAGGTCAGTTAATCACTCCTTTATTGATAATTTTAATGTTATAATTAGTCAGCATTACTTGATTTTTATTAATTTATTTACATAATGGTATTTACCAGTTTAAATTCATCATACATGTTAAAATAGTTTTCTGTACAAACTTTCACTTTTTTGCATTTGAATGGTCAACTCTCACTCCAGACGTCTAGAGTTATTATTTTGCTGTACATTAAATTGCATGGCATGATTATTAAACTAAAAATGATAGTAACTGAGGTAAATATGCCACTAACTGAGGTAAATGAGCAGTACCTGAAGTAATTATACCACTAACTGAGGTAAATATGCCAGTAACTGAGGTACATATGCAGTAACTGAGGTAAATATACCAGTAACTGAGGTCATTATATACCTCTAACTGAGGTAAATATCCAGTAACTGAGGTAAATATGCCAGTAACTGAGGTAAATATGCCAGTAACTGAGGTCAATATACCACTAACTGAGGTAAAAGTGCAGTAACTGAGGTAAAAGTGCAGTAACTAAGGTAAATATACCAGTAACTGAGGTAAATATGCCAGTAACTGAGGTAAATATACCACTAACTGAGGTAAATATGCCAGTAACTGAGGTAAATATACCAGTAACTGAGGTAAATGTGCAGTAACTGAGGTAAATATACCAGTAACTGAGGTAAATATACCACTAGCTGAGGTAAATATGCCAGTAACTGAGGTAAATATACCACTAACTGAGGTAAATGTGCAGTAACTGAGGTAAATATACCAGTAACTGAGGTAAATATACCACTAACTGAGGTAAATGTGCAGTAACTGAGGTAAATATACCACTAACTGAGGTAAATGTGCAGTAACTGAGGTAAATATACCAGTAACTGAGGTAAATATACCACTAACTGAGGTAAATGTGCAGTAACTGAGGTAAATATACCACTAACTGAGGTAAACAGGCCACTAACCGAGATAAATATGATAGGAGCTGAGGTAAATATGCTACTAGCTGAGAGAGTTAAGTCATGACTTAAAGAAAGGTGTGGGAACTAGATAGTTATTGTTGATTTTTTTTTTACTTAGTAAGGCCTGGGAACAAGATAGTTAAGTCATGTTCAGGACTTTGTAAGAGGCCTGTGCATCCCTAGACTGGTGATTTCATTTTGTGCGGGTGTCTTGCAGGTATATCCAGTTCTGTCTTCAGTTCAATCCTTTAGACAGGAGGGTGAACCATGCTGTGGGCCTGATGACCTCCTTACCTTATGTCTCTGGCAGAGTGCATTAGTCTGTGGTGTTGTCTTTCTGTCTGATTAATGATTGTTTTTTTCTAATTTATTTCAGGTGTTGCCGTGGTAGTTAAGCAAGAAGTTAAGGAGGAGAACGAAGATCAGCATCAGAGGAGTCTGGAGGCAGAAAGAATGGTGAACAATGTTGGAGAAAAGCAATATTCCTGTCCCCAGAGTGGGAAGAGTTTTAGGATGGGTTCTTCACTAAAACCCCAAGGTGACAAAACACCTTTTACCTGTTCTCATTGTGGGCAGAGTTTCAGGATCAGAGGTCACCTGAAACAGCACATGGTCACACACACCGGAGGAAACAAGAAACTTTACACATGTTCCCGCTGCGGGAAAAGGTACGAAAGCGTTCTGGACCTCAAAAGCCATAAAAAAATTCATACCGGTGAAAAGAACTACCAGTGCTCTGAATGTGGAAAACATCTCACCACTAGGGAGTCTTTGCTGTACCACATGCGAATACACACCGGAGAAAAGCCGTACCAGTGCAATATGTGTGGGAAGGCTTTCAGAAGCTCTTCAGTGCTTAAAGAACACAAGCAAATTCATACTGGAGAGAAACCGTTTGCATGCCCTCAGTGTGGGAAGTGCTTTTGCACAAAAAGGCAGTTGGCAGATCATGTGCTAATACATACTGGAGAAAAGCCTTTTGGGTGTCCACAGTGTGGTAAATGCTTTGGCAAAAAAAGACACTTGTCTGAACACATGGTAATTCATACCGAAGAAAAGCCTCACCAATGTTTTCAATGTGGAAAGAGGTTTTCTCGTACAAAGTCTCTCAGCATCCATCAGATGACTCATACTGGAGAAAAGCCGTTCGTTTGCACTCAGTGCGGGGCGGGATTCACCACTAGAGGAGGTTTGGTGTACCACATGAGAATTCATACTGGAGAAAAACCTCACCAGTGTTTTCAGTGTGGAAAGAGCTTTTCAACAGCAACCTATCTCAAACGCCACCAAACGACTCATACTGGAGAAAAGCCATTCGTTTGCACTCAGTGTGGGATGAGCTTCGCCACTAGAGGAGGGTTGGCGTATCACACGCGAATTCATACCGGAGATAAACCTCACCAGTGCTTTCAGTGTGGAAAAAGTTATGCCAGGCCAGGACTCCTGAGGGTCCATATAATGAGTCACACTGGAGAAAAACCCTTCACCTGTTCTCAGTGTGGAAAGAATTTTTTATACCGGGGCAGTTTTCAAACCCACTTGAGAATTCATACCGGAGAAAAGCCTTTCACCTGCACCCAGTGTGGCAAGAAATCTTCAACACTACGGCTGCACAAATCCCACATGCTGATCCACGATGCAGAAAAGCCTTTCACTTGCTCTCAGTGTGGCAAGAGTTTTTCACATTCCAGTAGTTTTAAAGTCCACATGAGGGCTCACAGTGGAGAAAGACCTTTCATGTGCGATCAGTGCGGAAAAAGTTTCATACACTCAAGCAGCTTGACTGTTCACATGAGGATTCATACCGGAGAACGGCCTTTCGCCTGCAATCAGTGCGGAAAACACTTTGTGCAGTCAAGGCAGCTCAGGTTACACCGGAGAGAGCACTGCGAGTCAAACCCAAGCCAGAGAGAGATGGAGGGAGTTTAACCTATCGCTTTAATAACATAAACCATAAAAACATTTTCCATGATGGAGGATTGGTTTTAAAGTTTTAAATCTTTGTATTTGATTCAGATTTTATCTACACATACACTGATAAGCCATAATGTTAAAACCACCCACCTAATATTGTTGGTCAACCTCGTGCCCCCAAAACAGCTTTGACCCGTTGAGGTCTGGACTCCACAAGACCTCTGAAGGTCTGTGGTTCTGCACCAGCAGATCCTTTGAGTCCTGAAAGCTGTGAGGTGGGGCCTCCATGGATTGGACTAGTTCGTCCAGCATGTCTCACAAAAGCTCAGTCAGACTGAGATCTGGCTAATCTGGAGGCACCTTGAGCTCTTTGAGATGTTCCTAAAATGGTTCCTGAGCACTGTTTGGAATGTGCAGGGGCATCATCGTGCTGAGAGAGGAACTTCCATTAGGAACAGCGTCTCCATGAAGGGGGAACTTGGTCTGCAGTGTTTAGGTGTTTAAGGAACGTCCACACGCATGCATGACCCAAGGTTCAGCAGAACATTGTCCAGAGGAATTGCTAGGAACCTTCCCTCCTCCTCATCTTCTTCCCATAGAGCATCCTGGGGCCATCTCTTCCCCAGATAAGTGATGTGTACACACACACACACACACACACTGCACTGTGTGTTCTGACCCCTTTCTATCAGAGCAGCATGAACTTCTTCAGCAGTTTGTTCTCCAGCAGATCTTCTGTGGGATCAGACCAGACAGGCTGGTCTTCACTCCCCACAACCATCAGTGACCCTCAGGGGTCCAGCACCCTATCACCGGTTCTCTGGTTCTCCTTCCTTGGAGCACTTTTGGTAGGTGCCACTGCACACCCGGAACCCTCACGAGTCCTGCCATGTTGGAGATGTTCAGTCGTCCAGACATCACGGTTTGGTTCTTCTCAAAAGTGTCTCGGATCCTTTCGCCCATTTTTCTGCTTCAAACATCGACTGTTCCAAGAATTGACTGTTTACTCGCTGCCTAATATAATACACACCCTCTCCTCGACAGGAGACGCTGGAAGCAGATCATCATTGTTCTTCACCTACAGTGGGCTTAATGCTGTGGCTGAACAGTGTGTACCCCAATGAATATAATTTTTTGTTATGTGCAGATTCATCTACTTGGATTTGTAAATAATGTAAATATTAATTTAGAAAAATGTGAAATACTGTAGAATGTTTGCTATTATGATTTTAAATTATATAATAAAATAAACATCTGATGTAGTTTTACCTAGTTTTTCTCCTTTTTAGTAGGACGGGTGCATTCATGATGTTCAGCAGCGTTTCTATATTAACACAAAAGCAACAGAACTTTACAAATCACAGACTAGTTTATCCTGGCCTGTAGCTTTAATAGACAGAAAGAATGAAGTTCCTTCTCAACTCCCTCCCGACTCACATAAGTCTTTCTCACATTTCTCCAAGCATCTCCAACCATCTGTCATGAACGTCATGAGAACTCTGCTGCTAGTATGTTTAAACATAATCACCACACACAGTAGCTACCAGATCCCAACCCTAAATAAGGAAAAAAAACATCCTACAGGCAAAGGCCTTGTAGTGCAGTCGGCTATCAGTTCCATTGTGTTGATACTCTTGTTCGGGATTGATTGGCTTGAGGTTGAAAAGATGGTACTCTGAGTTACAGCAACTCTTTTAGTGCCCCCCAATTACTCACTGATTTACAACAGACCTCTGTAGTCACCATCATGCCCATATTAGGAAGAAGCTGTTTTTACTCTATGGGCAAAATACACCATTTTTAAAAGTTGCTACACTGTGATAAACAGAAATGTTCCAGGCCTGGTACGTTTTGTCATGTACATTTGAGATACAAGGTAAGTTGAGGTACAGGGTAACACTGCTGTGCATTGAGCTGACATTATAAACCTGGCAACCTCACTGAAAAACTCCAGAAACACAGTGAAGTGGGTTCGTATTTAGAATGTGGGTGGCAGGGCTGCAGGTCTTGAGAATGTGGATGGTGGGGTGGTGGAAATGTGGGAAGTTCTGCTCATTTTTACAGCTCGCAGTAAGTCATACTGGGTCCTAAACCACGTCCACAAGTCTGATCCACCTTAATGAAGGAGTTCAGTTCATTTTTACAGCTCACAGT
>JBBPCZ010064726.1:0-12252 GCA_037974445.1 Brycinus macrolepidotus | reverse complement strand
GGAGTGCGCGCGCGTGGTGGTGCTGGACGAGGCCAGCCAGTCTGTGCGCGAACTGAGGAGAGAGAGCGTGGCCGGACTGCTTCTGCGCGCGCTCCACGAGGAGCTCAGGGGGCGAGACACGGAGGTCTTCTTCCTGCAAGGTACACACTCTTAACTTCACCATTCAGAGTGTTCATCAGTTACGCACACACACACACTACTGCTTAAACACACACACACACACACACACACATTGTACTGCTTAAACATACACACACAGTACTGTTGTATCACACAGCACTGCTCAACAAGTGGTGGAAAACAGCAAAGTGAAGTAAATTCTAATAAAATGCTGTGAGAACTAACATTTGCACAGACATTTAGAGCTCAATTTCTGTATATTTGCTAAGAATAAATAAACATAATAAAATAACTTATGCCATAACAGGCAACATGCTTTACTATATCCAAAATTTTGCAAATAATTAATTAATTACAAGCTCTCTGATTAATTAAAGTAAATTAATCGCACACATTTTTTGCTGTAAAAGTGTTTACAGCAAAACTTTTTTTGCACTGTTCATGTGCAATAATGGTCACAACAATCAAAAATACGACCTATTATGCTGGGGGGGGTGTGATCGATGTAGCGTAGTGTTTTGGGGCTGCACTCTGCGTCTCGTGTGTTCCACTCATACAAATTGCTGGGTGGATAAGTGAGTGGGGCGACGAAACTAATGATTTTTAAAAGGTGGGGGGGACACGTCTCCCCCTAATATAATCGTTCCTGCGCCCATGCATACAAGGCATCTCAAGCCACAATTATAACCTAGAAGTAACAATAGAATAACACCCCTTCACACTATTTCTCCAGTACTGTATGTGAAAAAATAAACTCAGCAACAGAGACCATTTTGTCAGGGAGTTAGTGGGTCACAGGTAGACTTGCCCTGTTTGGGTCTGAGTGCCTGGTCCAGTGTGGCTGTCCGCTGGCGCTGGTATCAGGGGCTGTTCTGGCTCGGCCTGGTGGGTTAGCTCCTAAATGCTTTGTGTTGAGGTGATATATTAGACCAGATGTGCTCCCGAAAAAAAAAGTCTATGACCAAGCCTGATTATGCCTCTTATTATATTTATTTATTCATTTAATTTCACTCATAACCATCTGAATGTTCTCTAAAGCTGTTTTGCAATGAGCAGTGAAGTCACAGACAAATTTATCCATAGTTGGACTTCATCATTGGGTCCTTTATAATAAAGATAATACACACATAACACACACTAAAACATTCAATTCCTTCGATAGTGGAGATCATAACATTCGGAAGCTTAGGTGATGTTCCCTTTCAATGTAAAAGTGGTTTGTTATTATTTTAGTATTTATTTACTTATTGCATATAACATAAGCATTTGTCATTTTCTATAGGTTCATTCTTTCAAAGGTCCATTCGATAAAGTTATTAAATGGGCTGCCAGTAAGGGTTTTGGTCTCTCTGAGTTTATTTAGTGATGAATGGTGTGTGTTTGTGTTTCAGGTGGCTTTGATGAGTTTGTAGCACTGTATCCTGAGTTGTGTTTAAACACACCGCTCATGTGTGGGAGTCCTTCTGCTCTAAGCGATCCAGAGACCCTCAGCTCAGCCAAGAGCACACCTCTGTATGACCAGGTACAGAATGAAAGTATAAAAGAATAATATCAGAATCAGAAACCTTTATTGATCCCGGAGGAAACTGCTTAGACTACACAGGCACACACAGACACAAAGACAAGAAAAATATATATATATAATATGTCAAAATAAAACTCTCCAGAAAATAGTCTGACAATACTTTGTACTAAATACACTACACTTTAAAAGTTAAACAAACTCTATAAGTGATAGTTCAGCAAAAAAAAATCTCATTCAAATTCATTCAGGGGAAATATTTTCAGACGTCAGCATGTGGTGGCATACAAATAGCATACCAATACCAGTTTTTTTATTATCAGTATGCAGAGGGGCTTTTTGATCATATTTGAATAGAGGGGTGTGTCACCACTTAAATATATTATAATTATAGCCTTGCTTTTTATTCTTGTTAAACATTATAAAGTTGTTGAGTGAATAACTATAAATGAAAATATGTCAAATAAAACAAGTTTCCTTTAGAAGATGGAAGAACATGTAACGGTGAATGTCTGACACCCTATTAACTGGTTGTGTGGTGATGCAGAGTCAATTTCCAGACTTTAACTTTAAATGCACTCGTTAACTGTTTCATCCCATTGGCCCTAACATGTGTCTGGTGATCCATATTATAATTAGAATTGCAGTTATTTTTTTTGGCTAATAAAGGTAAATGAGGGCTGTCAGTAATCAGCTAATTGTTTTGCCAAAACTGAAATGATAAAAAAAATAAAAATGCTTGTTATTAGCTGAGGTTTGGTCCCAGAATTTCCAAAGATGAACCCAAACATGCTTGTGTGTGTTTTGTGTTTTGTATTGTATATGAATATATTAATTTAATATTATAAATGATAAATGGTGGGACAATTCTGTAAATTTGCCTAAATTTGTAAATGTGTGTAAATTTGCCCTTGCATTAAGGCTGATATGGTGAAACATGATCAGTTATATCATGTGGAACATATTAAAGTAAAATAAAGTAAAGTGGCTCCTTATAGTCACACATGAACACAGCACAGCAGACAGCGCGAATAATGTGAAACTCACAGTAAATCAGTTGATATCGTAACAAATAAATACAAGTACAAATCGTAACAACTAAATAGATTTTTAAGGTTGCAAATGATGCTGAAGGCATATCTGTCAGTAATCAGCTGATGTTTTCCAAACATGTTTCTCTGTGTTATATTGTATATGAACATATTAATTTAATGTGTGCTTGTGTGTGTTTTGTGTTTTATATTGTATATTAAATATTAATATGTTTATTTAATATGTCTTTGTGTGTGTTTTGTGTTTTATATTGTATATTGTACATGAATATATTAATTTAAAATGTGTTTGTGTGTGTTTTGTTCTGCAGGGCGACCCGGTGGAGATCCTGCCCTTCCTGTTCCTGGGCAGTGCTCACCACTCGTCTCAGAGAGAGACGCTGGAGCGCTGCGGCATCACGGCCGTTCTCAACGTCTCCTCGTCCTGCCCCAACCTGTTTGAGCAGGAGCTGCGCTACATGAACCTGAGGGTGGAGGACAGCCTGGCCGCAGATATACGGGTCCTCTTCCCTGAGGCCATCAGCTTTATCGGTGAGCGCCCTGTTACTGTAGCTCTCCTTTAGAACAGACCAGGATCTCTTATCTAGAACAACATATCAGCCCAGAGTTTGCTTCTTTAGTTTGTCTAAGGTTAATGTAGCTAACAAGTAATGGAAGCTTATGTACACCAATTAGCCTCTTGCCTAAGCCATCACAAGCTTCCCTCAGACCATATTTGGTCATATCAAATAAACTTGTTTATGTGGTTTCTGATGACTCACTGTTATCTATAAACATAGACAAAAGTAGAATCGTATGCAAAACCTTTGGGCGCTCCCAGGGTGTTGCTGGGGTTTGAAATGTAAATAAATGCATCCTCTACACAATTCTGCGCATTTGAATGCAAAATTAATGTTTTGGTTTTTTTTACTGAATTTAGCATGTTGGAAAGTTAAACATAAAATAAAACCTGTGTAAAAGTGACTAGATTTAAGTTTGTATATTTTACGTTGTTTTCTGATATGTTAAGCTCAACAGATATAGAAATCTTAGAAACACCAACATTTGAAGAAAAAAAAAGTACTTTTTTATTTAAGTGTTTTCTCTTTAGAGGATGCGTATTTATTTTCACTTAGAAACTTGCATACTTGCATACGACTGCAGCTAGCACTCCTTTTGAAGTCTGCAACTATACTTTTGTCCCTTTTTATAGATAACATATATATATTGTAATATACATTATTTTATATTATTTCATTTAATGCAAAATACATATTTTATATTTTATAATATTTTAAAAAATTTTAATTTAATATTATAATTGTGTAAATGTTAGGAAAATTCTGTACATTGGCATAAATTTGTAAATGTATGAAAATTTGCCATTGCGTTAAGGCTGATATTGTGAAAAATGAAGAAATAACATTGTATGGAACATATTTTTAAAAATTGTAAATGTCAGTTTATATAAAAAAACAAATGAGAACTAATAAAAGTAAATGGTCACAGGCTGGTGATGGACATCTCCAGATGAGGTGTAAGGAACGGTTGATGAAACTAACCTCTCCTCCTCTTCAATCTCTTACAGACTCTGTGAAGGAGAGCGGTGGACGTGTTTTGGTCCACTGTCAGGCGGGGATCTCTCGTTCCGCCACCATCTGCCTGGCGTACCTGATCCACGCCCGCCGCGTGCGTCTTGACGAGGCCTTCGACTTCGTGAAGCGCCGGCGGCAGGTCATCTCCCCGAACCTGGCCTTCATGGGCCAGCTGCTGCAGTTTGAGACAGACGTCCTATGTCCCTACACGGTTCTGGACTCGAAAAACAGCAGCAGTGTGTTTTAGTACAGTGTGAGCATGTGCTGAAATAGTTCTGCCATGCACAACCACCTCAACATCAAAAACCCGCTACTAGCCACTAGTAACACAATGGATCACACTAGTGCCAGAGGTTAGCAATAGTGGTTCACTATTGCTAGTGCATTCCCTAAGAGGTCTTCATACATGCAAGAGGGTCTCCAACAGTCTCTTCCATCCACATTATGGGTCGGTGGTATAACCTTAATCAGCTAGTACGGGTGTAAATCTCTGACCAACCATTTGATTTTGATTTTTCTAGGAAACGATTCAGTGCATCATGACATCTCACGTTCCTCAAATTTGGTTTGATTTGGTTTATTTTGGTGTGAAGAAATATTTGTAATATTTTGATTGGAACAATTTCACTGGAGTAGAAAATAGACAACACAAACCATATCGTTGCAGTCGGAACAAAACCTCGTATCTCCAACAAAGTAGCTTAACACAAGAAGGAAAAACATCCTTATTTTATTGTGGCCGTTGTTGTAAAAGTAATTTTGGTCCAGACACTTTAATCCAAAACGACTTACAGTTTTTCCATAAATGTACTTGCCCACAGAACTCTTATTGGTGTAGTACGGTGTGTAGGAAAATGGCAGCTGGTATTTTCAAATTAGGTAGAAAAAATATGAACTATATGAACTATATGAACTATAATGGAGATACAAGGTTTTGTTTCAACTTAAATATCTTTTTTTGCAAACAGCCTGAGGATGCTGAGGCCAAAAATGACCACAATCTTTATTGCATACTATTATAATTGATTCTATAATTGATTTTACTCCACTACTGAACTGCTACACATCCCCAGAAAATGAGATGTTTAGCCAGATCACGCTACGCCATTTCACCGTCTGGCCAACAAACATTAGCTTGACAGTTCACTTCACCATTGTGCAAGAAAGGTTTAAATGGGCCCAGAGACTTTGCAACAAAGAACTACTCACTTAGTAAAAAGGCTTCTATATAGTACCAAAAAGGTTGACTTGTAACCTTAGTGGGTGTGACAGAGAACCAGACGTCTCTTAAAGAACCATATACAACCACTAGAAGAATCATTTAAACATTCAAATGATTCTTTGAACTGTCACATTATTCTTTGAGTTGTCAGATGATTCTTTGAACGATTCCATATATAACTATTACCTTTACAGAGACATCTATGAAGCCCCCCTTTTGGAGGGCGTGTGATCGGATACAGTGAGATTGAGCAGTGAACCCTGTAGCTTTTCCACCTCTAGCCTTTAGAAGGATAAGTTACTGTAATGAGGCTACATGCAGAAGAGCATTACTACGTTTGTTCATCCTGAAGCAATAAGGTCCTGTAGCCTTTGGCAATAAGCTTTTATAGAACCTTCTCACTGACCTTTTATCATGTCTTTGAGGTCAAACCGAATGATTTGGGTGGGGTTGGTTCGTTTGTTTTTCGTGAAGCAGATATGAAGCTTCATCAGACTCAGGGAGGGTTTAAAGGGCAATGAAATAAACAGACCTTTCAAACTGTGATCTCCAAATGCAGACTAGAGTGAACCTCTTGCTCATCTCCTGCAATATCAAACTCTGTTACTATGGCGATGATGCTGCGAGATTTTTAAATCACCCGTTTTTATGGTTTATGTTACACGTGTATATGGAGGAGAAAGGCGGAAAGGGTTGTTTTTATCTTTGAAATATGTCTTGTTGGATTTAATGAGTGAATATTTATTTTGGTCTGTTGATCAGTGCACTTTATGTAAATAATCTCTTTTTATATTTTAACATTACCTGATGGTATAGTTTATAAGCTATGATGTTGGAAATATTTCCAAAAGTCCATTAAAAGACTGAATATTTGCTGAAAATATAATTCTGAGTAGTGTCTTGTCTTCATTATAACCTATAAATTGTCTTGTCTTCATTATAACCTAAAAGTTTTTATGGCTGACTGCATTAAACAGGTATGTTCTAGTTATAACATACAGCTTCCGAGTTATTATTATTAAGAAGAAGAAGTAAATAATAATATTATTATTATTATTATTATTAATCTGGACAAGCAGCACCTCCTGCTGGTAGCAGTGTGGTACTTTCAGAGACGGCCAATAGAGGGCAGTATGACCTTGCTGGTCGTGCTGACTGAGGCAGTTCTCAGCTCGAATGTTCATTTTCGTTTTGTTCTCAGTCCACTTTTTATTTTAAACTCGAGTATATATTTTTTTTGTTTTTGTTTTAATCTGTTTTCCACTTAAGCCTCACCGGGTTTGCAATTTTCTTGAACTTAAATAATGAAAGTATTTCCAGTCCATCAACACACTGCTCCATGAAGCCTCCTCCATCCAAGCTGCTCTGGAGAAGGGGGTGGAAGCCCATCTGAAGAACAAATGTCTTTCACTGAAGAGCCTTAATCAGTTTATGCCCTAATGACTACACTTCACTACACAGACACATCTAAAATGTTCTTTTTTGCTTATCAATTAAGGAATTATGAATATATTGTAAATTAATGCACATTTACATTTAACTGGGGCAGCTGGGTGGCCTAGTGGTTAGGGAGTTGTCCCTACAATCAGAACGTTGTGGGTTCGAAACCCAGTTGCTGGTGTCATCATTGAGGTACTCTTGAGCAAGGTACTGTCCCCACACACTGCTCACTGGGCACCACTCATTAACCCCTCAATGAGTTAAATATAGAGAAAGAATTTCACACTGTGTGCTGTGGTGTGTTCACACATGACTGTAAGGGACCGCTCTACTTTTACTGCTGCTATTGATTACAGTAATATACAATAGTCATTGTATAATAATATTGTGGAGATATATATATATATATATATATATATATATATATAAAGCATTAATTTAAGTGTTATACATCTAATACTTAAAACAATTGTAACTGACTGGTTTGGGGGTGTAATATAACAGCATACACTGTAAGTGCTATTTAATGTATGCAAAAGCTTGTGCAAGTCAATAATTACTGGACACTCATTTCAAATATATATATACATACACATACTTTTTTTACTGGTGCCCAAGCCACTGCTTGGCAATGATGATGCTAACTGGTGAAGCTCCACTGAGCAACTTTAATAACATTTACCTATTTACTCATATTTGAGTATTCTGGTAGTATGTTAAAGGGGTCTATAGCCCCCTGTCACATCCTAAAGTCAAACTTTAGAATTATTTTTTTTTATTCCACTTGAAACCAGATCTCAGCTGCCAATAATCATATATTAAAAAGAGAAATCAGATGACCCCAAAACCAACAGTGATCTAGATGAATCTAAAATTTGTGAAGTGACCATTCTGTCATACATGAACACATCACAGCACACAGTGTGAACAACACAAAATTCTTCCTCTGCATTTAACCCATTCACCAAGTGAAGCAGCAGGCAGCCAGGAACACAGCGCCCAAAGAGCAGTGTGTGGGGACAGTACCTTGCTCATGGGTATCTCAGAGGTGCCACTAGCAGTCTTGGGATTCGAACCCACGACTTTTTGATCGCAGAGTGAACGCCCTAACCACTAGGCCAAGATTAGTTTGATAAATGCGAAAAAATAGAAGGGATGATGGGGAATCTCAACCTGGGGCCGCTTCTTCTTCCAAGTTAACCAAGTTGCTGAAGCTAATACACTCTGAACACACACACACAAACACAAGAGCAGCTGTACAGTAATTTGCAGGACAAGCAGAATCCGTAAGTGTGCAAAAATACAAGGAATGCAAAGACTGAGGTAAATACAAAGTATTTACAGTGACAGGTGGGGAATAAGTTTTCTTCGTTTGTGCAAAACAGTTTAGTGTGTGTGTGCAGTGGGATTTGGAGAAAGGAAGCAGTTCAGCAGCTCTGTGTGTGTGTGTGTGTGATGTACAGTTTGTTATTCAGTTCTGACTGAGGAGTTGGATGGCCTGGGGAAAGAAGCTGTTCCCCATAATAGTAGTGAAGCCTGGATGGGTGTGTGAGGGGTGTGTGCGGGGTGTGTGTGGGGTGTGTGTGGGGTTGTCCACATTGCTGATTGCTTGGCAGATGCAGTGTGTGGTGTGAATGTCTATAACCGCAGGGAGAAAGAACACAATTATCTTTTCAGCAGTCCTTACTATCCTCTGTAGTGTCTTACGATCTGATGCGGTACAATTTCCATACCACATCAGACTCTACAGTGAGGACTCCCAGAACCAAAGCAGCTTTCTTTATGAGTTTATTGATCTTGTTGGAGTCCCTGGTGGTGGCATTGTTGCCCAAACACACCACAGCAAAAAGATCGCCCTGCTGCCACAGGCTGGTTGAAGACTCACAGACGCCAAAAGAGGTGACACAAACCCTTCTTGTACGGGGTCCCTGTATTCACAGTCCACTCTAGTCTGTTGGTGTATTTATTTATTTATACTAATCTTGTAATGAGAAGTATTGGATATCTTGCCTTCATTTAAAGGACATTATTTGAGTCCAAGAATGTGATCCGACTCATTGAAATCAAAGGGAAGGTGTTCCAAGTAAAAAATACAAATATCTAAAATCATGTGCAATATTACTACTTATGTCACTATTGCATGCAATAACAGCCCCAACATAGAGAACAAACTCCAAACCACTAGTAAACTACTTCAGCAGTAATTTTATTTATTTATTTTTAGTATTTATATCCACCTCTCTTACTGACCACAGCATTTTGTGTATGTAGTACTAAATATTACTACTAAATTAGTACTAGTACTAGTACTAGTACTATTAGTACTAAATATTTTTAGAGCATTAACTCTAGAGTTTTATTTTGGCTTTGATTTTGACTTATACTATATTTTATAATGTTCTTGTCTTTGTGTCTCTCTGTGTCTCTGCAGTCGTAGCATAAGCAATTTCCTACGGAATCAATAAAGTTTTTTGACTCAGCTTCTGATAGCCTCAGGCTTCGATTGAGGCCGACCTTTATTTTAGGTGGTCCGTAGCTCACAGCTTTTCCAAACTCACTGTGCACATCTACCTAGTGCTCTAATGAAGGGGTCTGAAATCGCACTCTCCTCAGACCCTCCAGTGGGGGATGCTAGAGAGATCTGGTTAAGTATTCTGACCTCCTAAGTTTAGTCAAGTGTGATCCAAATTTGTCCATTACCGGCCAGAGAAGACATTATCACTCCATCTCTCAGAGAGACAGCACTGTGCTGGCACTCAGTGCCTCCTCAAACACATTAGCCAGTTCAGTCTCTGTGGCAAAATTGGTTTACATGTTTAGCTGTTAACCAAAAGGTTGGTGGTTTGAGCCCACCCAGGGATGGTGAGTCTGTGGGGCAGCTGGTGGCCTGGTGGTTCGGTAGTTGCCCCTGTGATCAGAAGGTTGTGGATTTGAATGTCTGGACTGCCAGTGGAAGCCTTGAGCCAGCTACTGTCCCCACACATTGCTCCAGCTGTGTCACTGGCTGCCCACTGCTTCACTTGTTGAATGGGTTAAATGCAGAGAAAGAATTTCACATTGTTCTCACTGTGTGGTGTGTTCACACGGGACTATAAAGGGCCACTTTACTTTTATCACTGATTGCTGCTTAGAAAAACACTTAGTCATTAGCGTTTGTGCTAACAAGAACAAAACGCCTTCATTTGAGGCCTTTGCACCAGTTTGGCTCACTCGTGATGTTAGAAGAGGCTACGCTGTGCGTGCCAGTGAAGGTTTAGAGCAGTTTGATTTGATTTTTTACTTTAGAAATGCGTGTTTTCAACTTTAGCGGTGGAAGACCTGTCATACCTCTGCTTGTCTTGTAGGTGGCAGCACACGCCGTGTTTTTTTTTTGTTTTTTTTTTTGATGGGACAGCTCGTCATCTCCATCTGGATAAACTTTTTGTTTGTCTTCTCCCTGAAAGGGAGCAGCTGAAAAGCCCCAGCTCTGAAGGGTTTTCTCACAGTGAAACTGCATCTGCCCCGGCTGATTGTGTGAAGTGCTTCAGGCCTCACGCTTTTGACTTTTCGTGCCGAAGCGCTCCGTGTCCATCAGGATGTGGAGAAGCGGCTCTGGGCGGCTGGAGGGTTTTAAAGTGTTGGTTTTGTGTCAGCTGTTAGTTGAAGTGAGCATTAAAGCACTTCATCCTTGGAGTCGTGCGCAGAACCAACAGGGAGAGAAACTATTAATGTGAGTGGGCGAGTTCCATCAGGCCTAAAAACCAGCCATGTTCGCACCCAGACACCTGTTTACTGGGGTTCACTGGTGGTTACTGGGGTTTACTGGTGGTTACTGGGGTTTTCTGGTGATTCTGATGCTAATAATCACAAAACTTTACTGATCCTGCAGGAAATTGTTTATATTACGACTGAACAGAGACACAGAGACAAGAACAACATAAAATGTAAAGTCTAAATAAATCCAAGAAAAAAAAACTAGAAAAACCTCAATAAGAAATACACTCTGCTGGGGTATAAATACTACAGAAAAATAACTCACAGTTATGTAAATGACTAGTAACACAAGTAGTGGTTAGGAGTATGTTATTGTATGTAATAGATATCAGTAGTATATTAGTAATATTGACATAAGTAGTGATATTTCACACGGTAAGACTGTCGCACATAATAAGATACTGCACATTATGATAATGTTTTAGTGCCCAATAAGAACATTGCACAGTAAAATTTTGAATGTTCTAAATGTGGATGTTCTGATGCTTCTGTTGCTCTCTCTCTCTATCTTTCGGTTTTCTCTCTTACTCTTTCTCTTCTCTCCTTCCTTCTCACTCTCACTCCTCTCTCTCTGTTTCTTTCTCTTTCTGTACTTCATCCTCCCTGTCTTTCTTTCTCGGTCTCTCTATCTCTCTCTCAGTCTCTCTCTCACTCTGTTTTTATTGTTTTCTCTTTCACTCTTTCTCCTCTCTTTTTCTTCTCTCCCTTTCTCTCTCTCTCTCTTTATCTCTCTCTGTAAACGAGTTTGTTTTTAAACAATGGGTCTCAAAGGAAAAGTGTTAAGCTCTATATAATAACAACAACTACAACAGCAATAATAATAATAATTATTATTATTATTATTGTTGTTATTATTATTATTATTGTTATTATTATGAATGATGCTGTGCTGAAGTGGTGTGTATGGGTTTTATGCTCATGCTGGTGGTTGAAGGTGCTTTAATGGTGAACAGCTGGTGTCCTGCTCTCGGTCAGAATCAGATCAATGGGGCGAAACCCAATCAGCCTGAATCACAGCAGCATAATCCTTTACAGCATCCCCTCCGCTGGACCTCCACAGTCCTGCAGAGTTTAACTCCAGCCCTCATCCTCCTCTCCTGATCCGCCTGGTTTCTGTGTCAGAGCTCAGTGATCCTCTGGATCAGGAGGACACACCTGCAGGAGTTTGGCTGCTGCTTTACAGACTGTTCCTGCTCTTCAGGAGAAGGAAGGAACGCTGAAAACTTCTGAATAAGGTTCATGTACACTTTTTTCAAGGAATTCTGGACCATTTCTATTGGTCTACTCAACATTTTTTTTAATTATACAAAACAAAAACACAAGGTTTTGTCCCATCAGTGATATGCTATCACTTCCATTCAAAATCCGGGAAAAATTGATTATTGCACATTATACAAACTGTTACAATTGCTAAAGTTATTTTTTTAGTATCCCAAGAATTAAGTGAAGAATGTCTGCTGAAAATAATAAACTATAATTATCTATTTACATTCATTCATTTATTCATTCATTATATCTGCTTGAAATTTGATTATATTTGATTATGTGCGTGTGTATCTCTCTCTCTCT
>JBBPCZ010064678.1:0-31015 GCA_037974445.1 Brycinus macrolepidotus | reverse complement strand
CACCCTCATTGCAAAACATTCCATGACAAACTCAGACACTACATGTGCACTCACATTTTCACATATACATACACATAGACACATGCACACACTTATACACACACGTGTGCACACACACACATCTACACATACACACACACAAATACACACTCATGCATAGACATATACATACATATAGGCACAAGCACACACTTATACACGCACATGCACATACTTTTATGCGCACACTCGCACACACGCACATGCACACACTTACACACACACTTACACGCGCACGCACACATATACACAAACATACACTCACTCACATACACGCATACACCCACGCATACACATATTGCAATCAGAGGCACACATACACACTCATACACACACATACGCACACGCACACACATCCACTCATACACGCACACAGCCATATACACGCACACACACATACACTCAGGCATACACGCACATACACACACAGGTATAGGCATACACACACACGCACAAAACTACCCAGAACATTGACCATAGGTGTGTATGTTGCTCCTGTGCTGTTACAGTGTTGCCGTAGGCGTGTATGTTGTTCTGTTCTGTTACAGTGTTGCCGTTGGTTTGTATTCTGTTCTGTGTTTGTGTAGCTGGTTTTTGTTTTTCAGATACAGCACTCGGAGCGATGACGCAGCTTTTGTTTGGATCTCTTCTTTGTCTTTACCCGTTTTCTCTCTCTCTATTAGCCCCTTTCCTTTTCTTTTTTGTTTTCACTTCTATCTCTTTCTTTCTCTATTTTCTCTACCCCTGTCTGATCTGGCTTAATTATAAATCAAATGAATGAATGAATAAATAAATAAAAATTTCAGATAACAAGAGGGGCTTATACTGTTAAAGCTCCACTTGGCAAAGCAAAGGTGTCTGGCGCATCATGGCATCCAGCTTCACATTCTGCTTGCTAAGCTGCCGGACACGACGGAAAAAAAAAAAAAAAGAAAAAAATTAATGTCTATTTAGGCAATTTAGAATATATGTAAATGTGCTGATTTTCACAAAAACGATGAATTAAAAACGAGCTCTTTTTGCAGTATAATCCATATATGGATGGTATAGAATGGGGACTGAAATTTACATTTTGTTACTTTAATTGTGTTTTTACACTGTTATTATAATTATAATTATAATTATAATTATTATTTAAAAAGAGGGAAGAAAATTTGAAACAAAGAAACCCAATGAAACAGACCTATCTAATCTGAATGCTGCTTGCCAGTATTGCATGGCATTTTGGATAATAAGTCCACAATAAAGGTGATCCTCACCAGACAGTGGGCACATAGAGCGTCTCTTTGAAAATTAAATGAGAAATGGAGCTCTCTGCTGCCTCGTGGTCCCCCCAAGAACACACCAATGAGGATGTCAGATTTGCCAGATAAGATAGGGCCAATGGCATTTTAGGCAGACATAAAAAGGTCATTGGTGTTGATCTCTTGAGAACTATGCATGAATCTGCACGTACACTTCACCTCTGCAGAGCTGATGTCTATTTCAGTGCGCTCACACACAGTGTGTTGAAGTCTACAGCAACTGTATTCAGACCCCTCAGGCTTTAAAATCACGCTTATGTGCACCTGTTTCACCGTCAGCCTGCTCTTACAGGCCTCAGAGTGTGCTTGCATACAGATGCAGATCTACTCAAACACACTGCACGCTCACACGGTTTAGCTTAAGGCTAAACAGCGATGTGGCAGAGATTTTCACAGAAAGCCCTTTCTCCCTAACTCACTATCAGATCAACACAATCAGTTTAGCAAGACTTTACAAGTTCATTAATTTTCCAAATTCCATCAGGTTTTACAGTAAGACAGCGCGTACCGTGCCTTCAGGGTCTCTTCAGGTTGTCAAGGGGGTCTCACTGGAAAAATATGTCAAAAGCATTTGATGAGAAAGAAAAATGATCAAGACACATGATGCGGTTCCTGCATGCAAAGCGCTGGTATGATGAGGTAAAAGCACTACTTTAGCGGGGTTGCCAACTTTTGAAAAAACCTTGGAGTGAGATATTGGGATGGACGGATGAATGGGGTGGGGGGTGGGTGGGTGGTTGCAGCAGAGATACCTTAGAATGAGATATTGGGACAGACGGACGGACGACCGGGGGGGGAGGGGGGTAGGCTGGGGTGCAGCAGAGATAACTTGGAGTGAGATATTGGGGATTGGGGTGTGTGTGGCCGATCGATGTCGGGAGCGGTGAGCGGCGACGGACGAACGGAGGGGCGGGGGGTGGGTGGGGGTGGGGGGGTGTGGAGAAGGAGAGATGTCAGATTTGGCGTGACATTTCTTTCTTGCGCGTGAGAGCATGAGATTGAGGCTGAATGCGTGACTGTCACGCCGGATGCGTGAGAGTTGGCAACCCTGCTTTAGGTTTGTGTTATTAATGCTGTGTTGGTGTGAAGACTATAAACATGAGAAATTACGTAATAATTACACCAAATAAACACCTCCAAGATCAGACACATTCGTGAGCATTTTCTAACATTAAGTTCAATTAAAATTTTCTAACAGCTTCTCCAACAGAATCAGCCCCCTAATGAGCATCACAGAGGGAAATCAGAAAAACTCCATGAGAACATGAAGAGGAGCCAAGACTTAAAAGGACAACCCCCCCCCCCCCCACCCCCCAAGAGCATAAGGAGGAACCACTGAGAGAAACTAAGACTCAGTAGGAGAACCTCTCTAAGTGTATAAGGAGAAACCACTGAGAGCCTTTTTCATGCAAGAAGAGCCTGGCATGAGAGTATAAGGTGGGTCCACTGAGAGGAACAAAGAATTAAAATGGAGAATCACCCTAAGAGCACAAGGAGGAACAACTGAGAGGAACAAAGAATTAAAAGGGAGAACATCTATAACAGCTTATGGAGGAACCACTGAGAGTCTGTTTGATGGCAGAAGACACACAGGACAGCGAGGGAGAAATACTGTGGTGGAGGATTGGGAGGGTTGTGATCATGCTTCTACCAATTCACAGCTCACAATACACTTGGAGCTTTGAGCACAGCATCCCTCCCGCCTTCCTTTACCTGTCATTGAATTTTGGTCATTGTGGTACAGGAGCTTCATGGCTACCACTCCTGATCTAAACTACATTTGGATTATTACTCTCACGCCTGGTTATGTGGATGATATGCCCGCCACAGTCGCCATGCTATCATTGATACTATTAATAAACTGAAAGTCCAGCAGAGATTATAGATTGTTGGACAAGCAGTGGAGATTATAGTGGGTGGGAAGTAACGTGGAATCACGTACAGCTTAACGAAAAGTCAGACTGGTAGCTCAGTTTGGAACACACAGTACTTATAAGGCATATGTGGCGTTCATAGTACATACAAAGGCAGAGCTATATCTGTCTAACTGAAAAAGGAGAGGCAGAAATCATGAGGGAACCTTGAGATGCAAGGACTTTCAATCTGCCTTTATTCTCTACGTCCATAAAGCAGCAGATCTGAAATAAAAATAAAAAAAACTTGCCTAAATAGCTGAGTTTTCAGGCCTGGATTCAGCAGCTGGCTGTTTGTTTAAGAAAAAGCTCTGATCCCTGTTCTGCCTTTTCTTAATTTAGGTAAAGATCCTGCACCTAGTGATGGAATCAGGTATAGTAGCTAGGGAACTCTAGATAAAATGTCCAGCATTGAGGCAATGAATGGTTTGGTTTCTTAGCATCCTATCAAGCTTTGCGCAATAGGGAGGCTGTAGCAGTGTAGTGTTCATTGTTTTTTACAGCAGCACAAAAAAGCCACTGAGATTTGTAATTTATTCACACTATTTCTGCAAGGCTGTCTACTAAGCAGCAGTATATATTGGATATGGGAACTGTGTGCCAGCATCTGTTATTTTTCACCTACATGTCTGTCAATACCAATACATAAACATCTATAACAGGTAGAAATCAGAGCTAGATCCACCTGGATTACAGTGAAACTCTCATTACGGAGAAGTGTAACACTTTGATGGTTAAAAAATCTTGTATCTCCAAAAAAGCAACTTTGCAGTAAAATAAAGGCCTGATGTCACCTGAACGTCTGCTCATCTGGAGTACAACAAATATCATTCAAATTTAAAGATCTGTCCAATGATCTGTCTTCCTTATTTTAAAATAATTTACTGCTCCAGCTGGCATTGTATGAACATTTTATTACAAATCACTAGAAAGTACATTAATATCCACTGTAAGTAATCTCAAAGGACCAATTTCTAACTCTCAGATTATTTTAAAATTAAAAAAAGCACTTTTATGTAAACACGGAGAAGTTTCAAAACCTATTGTCCTCATTTTTCTCCATATATGGAAATGAATCTACAAAAACATGCATTTTCTGTGATGTTAGTTAAACCCAATCCACTTATTTAGCCTACAGATGTTTTGCCCTGCTCAGAGTGTTGCAGTCCGGACTGCTTTTTGAATGAGACACACTACTGGAAAGCTAACTTACATTTATCAGACTCAATGGCAAGCAACCGAAACAGTCAAACAGAAGAGCTTATATCTTCTTGGAACTACTTCAGACTCTAGATATTTGTGTGTGAGCGTGTGTGTGTGTGAGCGTGTGTGTGTGTGCGTGCACGGAAGTGAGAGATTGATGACTGGATTGCATCCTCAATCTCATAATTCATCTTTAAAAGCTTCTCTGTACGTTTTGGCCAAACGACAGTCATTATAATAGTGAATGTCGTGTCATAAGAGTGAGGAGCAGTGCTGTTCTAGGTTCTTGCGCATCTGCTTTTGTTCTGCCTTGGCTGCTGGAGCTCTCTGCTGCTGTTGTATTTTCCACTGGAGCTGAGAAACGTATTCTCTGTAGGCTGGCAGAATGCTCCCTGCACAGTATATTATTATTTTTTATGATTATTATTTGATCTGGGATGGAAAACTTGCACTTTATCTGGAAACATCAACATGACAACATGAAATGAGTCACTACCACGTCAGCACTCTAATCACATATTTTATACCACACACACACACACACACACATGCGCGCGCACGTACACACACACACACATGCATGCACACACACCCACACACACACACATGCGCATACACATACACACATACCTATCTGTGCTGTAAACTGAATGTAAACCCTTCCTAAAAATGGAGATATAACAGCAACGCTGAGGCATTCTTTATTTTCCTGCTACAAAAACCAATTGTGAGACACTTCATTTGAAACATGTTAATGAAACCTTAGGCAAATAAAATCTGATCCAAAATTTTCTCCACCTGTTCTGCATTTCTCTCTCCCTATAAATACCCAGCCTGAACTGGAATCTAGCGTCAGTTCTCCATCATGCCTACTGGCTAGCGTGGCATATTGTTTTGTTTGTGTGTGTCCTCTTAAACAGTGTCGATGGGAGTAATACATTACATTCTGATGTAAATCTTAGAGAAAAGACCTGTCAAAATCATGAGGAACACCCCCTGTACTGAAAAATGCAACTGTTGCACCAGTTAAGGTGGAATGGAAAATCTCTGAATCTCTGAAAGGTCGAAAAGGATGGCGACTTCACTAACACATTTGAGGCGAGTGCGTGATGATTTAGGTATGCAGTTAGCACCATGCTAATTGGTGGGGGTACAAGCTTCCATTGTTAGCTATGTTAGCCTCGTAGCTCTAGTGCTAAAATTAAAGAAGCAAACTTAGGACACTAAACATGTCTTGGCTGAAGAACTGCATTTGGTTAGGTGCGTGGTTTTGGAGGAACCGAGGCGATTCGATTTTTTTCACTGAGTTGGGGGCTGAGAAGTGTGCGGAGGATCCACCGCACAAAAGCCTGTTTCAGGTTTGTTTGTTAGAGGCATCCAGATCAGATTCCTGCACATTCCTCACTGACTCGGCCTGCTTCTGCCCTGGAGCGGCCTGTAGTCCCAAAAAGATCTGATCAAGAAGGACATGGTGCATAGCTGAAAGGATCTCACGACTTCAAAGACATTTTTGATGCTTTCTTGTAAAACAAGACGAAGTGATGAAATGAATAAACTGACACGCGGTCTCTCTGCAGCTCCTCAGTCCAGCCTGTTCAACCTCTGGCTGTAAATCAGATGAGTCTTAGCCTGGGCTTTGGTTATGAACTTTCTTCACTCTTTTGAAATAAAATATCAGTTTCTTCATATTGCTTCCAAAGAGACACAATTTCTTGTATTTTTGATTTAGTCTTGAGGAACGGTTCTGCAGGCTTCCTGAAGGACTTTCAAAGACCCTCATTTTTAGTCCAGTCCTTGAACCTGACCAGTTTCAGAGGAATGTTTTTTGTTTGTTTAGCCACACAGTGACCTTGAATCATTCAAGCATTAAGCCATAAGGCCTGAACTAGTGAAGAAACAGGTGCAGATGATTCCAGATGATCGGGCGGTGATCAGTATACTGGTGGTGCTGAATGCTGAGTGGTTGGAACTCCTTTATCTAGGCTCCTTGCATCTTTAGGCACTTTGCAGCCTGTCACAGTAAAACATTTGTTACCATTTCTTTAATTTAATCTACTTAAAATGCCAAAGACAGTTCGACAGGCATAAAATAGTACTTTTGTAACAAAGTGATTCAAAGCAAAATAAAAAGAAATGAGGGGTAGCTCAAGACTTTTGCACAGTACTGTGTATGTATATATATATACATCACAGGATGTTTCTTGATGTGGTTAGAAGGGACATAACCATCAACAATACACTTTTCGTGGTGTTCTTTGCTGTCCATACATCTTTCAGTGGCTTTTAATCAAACTCACTTTTCAAAGAGCCGCTCGTAGTGGGTTCTGCCAGGCATTCTTACTCAGGATTTGGTGAGCAAAGTAAGACGTGCTTGCATAATGAAAATGAAGGCCAGCTAATGAAATAAAATTACCTGAAAGATAAGTCTTATTTTTTTTGCAGTGGGTGAACCTCTGGGGAAAAGTAGGAAACGTGCGGAGTGAAATTAGTGTGAGAGTGAACAGCGTTAACCAGGTGCAGTAGCAGCTGCTGTGGTGACTTCAGAGCAGCTGAAGATTTATGAGAGCTGGAGTTGGAGGAGCTCCAGGCCAAGACTCATTACTGCTTACATTCATCAGCTGCTTACACAACCTAGCACACATGACTTGGCCTAGGACCTATCACTTAGCCTAGCACCCATCACTTAACTTGAAGCCCATCAGACTCTAAGCTCCTTCGGTCTCCCTCACTTTAATCTTATCCCATTTTTCTTCACTCCTTTGTGACTCTTTTTTGACTTTGTGTTGTGTTGTGTCTCATTTTATTTCTTTCTTTATTTTTTTTCACATGCCACTTTTCCTTTCATGGAGTTGCACACAAATACATGCGCGAGGTAATCTCAGGTAACTTCATGGGTCATTAGAGAGTGTAAGTCCTGATTCGTCAGGCAGGGATGTTTTGGTTCTGCATGGCAGTCCCAAATCCAGATCACATTTCTCCAGGTTGTGTTGCTCAAATCTGACAAGGTCTTTTCAGGTCATGTGGAAACTGAATTCCATTGAGGACACTGGTGGGAGTGCGTCCTGTGTCTGAGTGCAGGACATCATCCAGAGGCACTGCTGATAACCTCAGACAGAAGATAAAGGAAGCTCAAGAGCCCCACTGGAATTAATGTCACACTTAGGCCCCGAGCCTTGGAGTGAAGGCCTGACCAATGGACTGCTTGCACAGTGTAAGGTGATGCATTTCCCCTTTCCAAACAACATGTAAATTTCTTTCTGGTATTCTGATAACTGTAGTTCTCTCCTCACTTGAAACAACCACTTTTGCTGCTAATCTTCAGAACCAGCCTTGGTAAAGCTGCATCTGGGTCTACCAGCCCCCAAGACAGCTAAATACAGCTTGTCACATATTTCTGCTCCAATGAGGAACAATTTTTTTTCATTTTCTGTGGCTAAATATTTCCATCTGACAAGTAACTTCAACCATCCAACTCTGTGTCTGATATAAAATCAGCTCAGACTAAACTTTTTAAAGTGAAATCTTAGCTCTGCTGCTGCAAGAGTAACGAAACCGAACCTTCTACTGCCTGATATTATTATTTTGTAATTAAAATTCATGCTTGGAAAAAAATGGGACACCTCATATTTTAGTTAACTGTGTTAGATAAAAAGTTCAGTGAAATAAATATGCAGTTAAAATTCACACTAGGTAAAAAAAGAAAAAGAAAAAAAAACTATTTCCATAAATTTTTTAACCAGGCTGGAGAAGACCACCTGGCTAGGGGCTCCTGGGTGATTTGAGTTTGAGACCTCCAGCCTTAGGGTGCAATAAGCCTGGAATTTTAAAGGGCTTGTATCATGGAAAATCATATTTAGTGAGGGGTGGTCCTCACTAAAAATGCCTTTTAGGAGCTCACTATGTCCAGTATTCATGATTCATATGCAAAATATTTAACAAACATGACGCAAAATTTATGTGCAACACACATTCATGAAAAATGAATGACAGAAAGGGAATGGGTGGAGTTTATCATGGCGAAATTGCGCGTGATTTAAAACAGGCCCAGTGAGTGTTCACTTGAGGTGAAAATGGTGAATGCTTCTACAGCCACATACGAGAGTGTGTGAGTTTGGGGTTGGGGCAGTGCTGGCGCGTGACATTTTGCCGCTCCACGTAAAACATAATTTTGCCACCTCAGCTTTAGTCAAAATGTAATACAAGATCCACGATGGGTGAGTCAATACATAAATAACACACCAGACAAATCTCTGCACAGTCACTCCCATATCCTGCCTGTAGTACTTTATGCCAGTGCCACAGCTGTGTGTAGCTGCTAGACAGATAAATCCAGCAAAAAAATCCACCAAAAGCAGTGTTTATCTGAATTAACCATTCGCTCTAGAGCAATAAGGAGCAATAAATTCATAAGGTGATCTCTGGCCAGGCCAATGGGAGATAAAAATAGAAATACAGAAGCTAAAGACAGCTTAAAATGTAATTTCATGACATACTGATGAAATGAAGAAGCAACAGTAGCACTGTTTCTGTCCTGCAGGAGAATTAAATATAAAACTAATTACGTGTATTTATCATTAGACGTTCCTGCACAGTTCTGTTCATCGGTTGGTGTTTAGGGGTGGGCTTTAGTGAGGGATGGGGGTTAGGGGCAGCCTAAGCAACAACTGAACCATTCCTCAGCCAATCCATGAACTCAAAGGAGACTTGGTAAAGTAGTGTACTCTTTAAATAAGTTCCTCTTACATGAGAATCATTTGGTACACTGTGCCGCCCTTCCTCAAATATATTCTTCGTCTAGTCCAGTGGTTACCAAACTGGTAATTAACTGATTTGTTGGATCAGGTGTGTTGAAAGCAGGGAAAACACTTAAATGTGCGGTGCAGGGGGTACTCCAGGACTGGTTTGGGAACCACAGGTCTTGGTGGACACGCCAGCCCTGCTTTCAACCTTTCATTTATCCACTATGCAGCTCGCTGCTGGAACCAACTGTCCATCAATAACATATCTGCACCAACTGTAGCTGCAAAAAATTGCACTTTTCTCCTTCCTTTAAATATCTGCACTTCCATCACACTTTAAATCTTCTTTTATTGATTTTCTATGCATGCATTTATTTCTTTTATTATTTATTTTTTTTTGCTTTTTATGCCTTCTGATTTATTAATATGTCTGTTCTCTTCCTTTAAAGAGAATAATGGGCTATATAAACAAACTTGACTTGACTTGACTTCATAACGCTGGGTCAACAAAAGAAAAGACTGCTTGAACAGTGTAAGGGGGTGCATTTCCCCTTTCTGAATAACACGTCCATTAATTTCTGGCATCTGTAGTTATCTCCTCACCTGAAACAACATGGAGAATTTTTTTTATCGTCATCAGGACCACCCTCGGTCAAACCATTTTTTCATTTTCTGTGGCTAAATATTGGGTAACTTCACCCATCAGACCCAGTGCATAACTAACAGAACTACATCAAATCAGCTCAGACTGAAGTTCACGCTTTCTAAAGTGAAATCTTAGCTTAGCTGCTGCAAGAGGAACCAAACTGAACCTCCCACTGCCTGTTATTATTATTTTGTAGTTAAGATTCATACTTGGAAAAAACAGGACACTTGTTCCTTACATTTATTGCTACGAATGTTAGGTAAAAATGCAATGAAAGAAATATGCAGTTCAGATTCATACTCAAAACTAGGACATTTTCTCCCCTGCATTTTTTAACCAGGCTGGAGAAGACCACCTGGCTTGGGGCTCCGAAGTGATTAGAATTTAAGACTCCAGCCTTAGGGTGTAATAAGCCTGGGATTTTAAAGGACACCAAAGTTTTGTTTGTTCTGTTTTCAAACTCTCTGAAAACATTAACAGCAACATTTGCCACTTTGCCAAATCCTCACTAAAAATGTCTTTCAATCGAAAACACCCCACCAGCCCCTAAGGCACGGTTTGACCAACAACACCCCATCACCCATGGACCCCCAGTTACCGCTGGGTATTTTTAACCATGCATGTAAACACTGTACATGAACACTGTGCATCAGTACATGGGCTACAGCCTCTGAGTGCACGCTAGCGAGATGGAGCTACAAGGGAGGGATTTCCGATAAAGTGGCCAGGTTTCTTGGCGAAATATTTACACAAATGTTCTACACTCCTGTCACCCAGCACACACCTCTCCACCACACTTCCATCAACACACACAGTCACACACTGTCCGTGTCCCACTAAAAGGCATTTCATTAGCACATAACTATGTGGTATTGTGGGATGCCAGTCTGAACACATAACTCTGTGTGTGTGTGTATGTGTGAGTGTATGAATCTGTCTCTCATCAGCAGCACAACCTGCCCCACACAACCACCTGAAACACGGCACCTAAGTGCCATCTACTGACTCTGGGGTTCTCAGATGAGGGGTTTGTGTGGATTGTGAAGCTGTCTGGGTTTTATTTTATTAAATTACACAATTTACACAGTTGCTCACCCCGATTGCAGCCGATCACCCGAGACGTGTTCAGCATGTAAGGTGTGCTTCTTTTGTTTAAGTGCTGTTGTAACTAGGCTAATGTACTTAACAGGTCATGGAAGCTTGTGCCCCACCAGTCAGGAGCATAAGCAAAGCTGACTTCCAATTCACCGGCATCTTATTGAAATTTCCTGTTCTACCTTAAATTGGTGCAGCAGTTATATCCTGGCTCTTTGTTCATTTTTATAGCTCACAGTAAGTGTCCTAAACCACACCCACAAGCCCACTCCAGCTTAATGAAGAGGTGGATGTGGTTTGAGCAGGTTGAGAGAAAGGAAGAGAGGAAGGGAACTGGGCAAATGTGATTTGCTTAGCTTTCGCTTTAATGCCATTCATTATGCTTTCATTCAAAATGATCTGCTTTTGCTACTAGGACCTCACTCTGTTTCTCTTTTTCTCTCTCTCTCTCTCTCAGACGTTGTGCTCGTGACTCAGTGATTTGTCCAGCAGACTCAAGCCTGGCAGAGTGTATGAGTGTGTCTGAATCAGTCTGAGTTTGATTTTGGATGTCGTGTCCACACAGTAGGGCCTGAAATACAAGCTGAGCTCAGCCAGAACTGAGAGCAGAGCTGAGTCACTGCTGTTTCTAGCCCTGAACTCACGGCAGAAACACTGCAGACTTATAATGAGCTGTTACCACTCTCCATCCCTGATCTCAGCCTTAATAATCAAAATGCACAACATGTTTACTTTTCTGAAGTGCACCAAATGGGACACTAAAAATAGAGCTGTCTCCGTTCTCTTTCTGAGGTTGGAACACCTGAGTAAGATGTCAGCCTCAATGCTCTGTGACACAGATTCTACAAGTTTGTGAGACTGTACTGGAATGCCATTCTTCTGAAAGATATTCCCTCAGCCGGTGTTTTGATGATGTGGTGGAGAATATGGGACAACACACTGAACCAAAATTTTCCGTAGGTTTTCAGTAGAGATCCAGCAAGTGTGAAGGCCAGAGAGTGTGAATTTGTTGATAGTCTGCAGAAGCCTGAGTTTCACAGTCTCAGTCTCACAGTCCCGAATCATGGTCTCACAATCTCACAGTCTGAGTCTCACAATCTCAGTCTCAGTCTCACAGTCTGAGTCTCACAATCTCACAATCTCACAGTCTCAGTCTCACAGTCTGAGTCTCACAGTCTCACAATCTCACAGTCTGAGTCTCACAATCTCACAATCTCACAGTCTCAGTCTCACAGTCTGAGTCTCACAGTCTCACAATCTCACAGTCTCAGTCTCACAGTCTTAGTCTCACAGTCCTGTATCATAGTCTCACAATGTCACAGTCTCAGTCTCACAGTTTTAGTCTTAGTCTCAGTCTCACATCCCACAGCCCCACAGTCTCACAGTCTTTCAGCCCCACAGTCTCACAGCATCACAGCCTGTCTGAAGGATGACTCATCTGAGCACATCACTGTTTTCCAATGCCTGTCTTTTTAATGAGGAGGTTCTGCGCTGCATTCCTACTAATATCCCTCTCTGTGTAGCTGTGAATGAACTGTTTTCACTGAGACAGTCGGATCACGTCCTGCCTGAAGATTTCAGTCGCCTGAGGAACAGCTGCTCCTCCATACTGCACTAATGCAGGAGCGTCACGCTCACTGCTTGACCGCTTTCCCCACAGTATCCAGCCCTGTTTACTGACATCCTTCACACACATTTGAATGTAGAGCTCTTTGTAGTCACTGACCAGGTGAGCAATTTGTGTAACTGAATAATGAATCCCCTATTAGTCTTACATAGGTCTTTTCCAATAGATCATCTTGATCCAGAATCAGAGTCAGCTGAACCCCGCTCAGGATTTTTCTACGCAGAGCATGGCTGGATGTTAATTACTTATTTATATCCTGTGGTGTAGTATGAACAAAGACACCCAGCTCTGCTGCAGAGTGCTTCCCAGCATAGTCAGTGACACCTGAGTACCAGTGCAAGACACAAAACAGCATGAGTGTGTCAGAGGTGCTTTACACACAGCACAGTGTATCTGCAGCCTGAGAGAACACACTCAGCTTTATTGTACTTTTGCTTGGAAAGATGCCAGCATGTGCTTTGAAACTGATCTCTTTCTGTATCACTCATGATTGGTGAGTGAACTCACATTATAAAACCTGTCTGTCTGAGAAGTGCAGAGTTCATTCTGCGGTTAAAACTCAGGATTTTAATTTGGGATTGGATTTCTGTTGGGCCCGACAAAATGTGGGGCTTCATGCCGGGTCCAGGCAGATTTATCATTTGGGTTTGTTTTCTAATGAAGGACTACTTTTGTGTAGTAGATTCGCAAGCTTCTCTCTCTAAGTGTTAGCTGTATTGGGCATGTCTCCAGAGTTTGAGGAGACGGTGAATGTGCCCCTCAGTGAGCACACAGTTGATCGGAGGGGAGTGTTGGGTCGGTAGACAGGTTACTGGATTTTTCTCCTTGTTTGTTCTCCCGAAGTGTGTCGTTCATTTTTGCAAGTAGCAGCAGCAGCAGTGATACACACTGATAATAAACACTGAACTGTGAACACACCTGAACTCTGAACTGACTCAACTTGCCACCTTTGCACTTTACTTTTTTTTTTTTTTTCATTTTTTATAATGCACATGCAGATACATGCATGTTACTCTTGTACTTTTTTTTGTATCTTCATTGATTGTATATCTATACTGAACTGATGCTGATCATTTGTACTTACATTTGCAAATACAAAGCACACAATTACACACAATTTCACAATTTCTCCACTTTGCTGCTGATGCAATATTTGCACAAAGCTTTGGGTGGGAAAAATTACCCGTTGTACTAAACTGCACATTTTCTACTTCTTAGTTTATAGTTTATGTTTATATTGTATTTATATATGTGCATTCTGTGTGTCTTTTTGTACTCTGTAAAAATTTCAGTCCTTCATCTCTAGCTCTCAGGGAAATTGTCTAAATCATTTGGGATTGCTATGGCAACTGTAGCTTAAACCAGGCCTCCAGCCTGTTTCGAGGAACAAAAATGAGAACTGATAATAACTGAAATGTTTGTAGGAACAAAAAACGAACTGAAAAAGCAATTATCATTTACTCCTTCTGAAACAAAAATGTTAATTTGTCCCATTCCTAACAACACCCATGGAAATAAGAGGACACAGGTGAAGAAAATGATGAGATCTCCAGAGTGTTTCATAAAGACGTATATTCTCAGTTAACTCAGTTTCTCACACTGTTTACACTTGACTGAGTGGAACAGGCACACAAACAGGGGTGTTCACTGTAATGTCATCTCTGAGGCAGACCTTCCAGTCCCTACATGAAGTCGTCAGCAGTTTGTGGAAGAGGGAGTTCCAGCAGCAGAGTGAAGTCACTGGGGAGTTCGAGCTTCACTCATTAAAACATTCACAAAAGGAGAATCAAACTCAGAGAACTGTGCTCACAGACAATGAAGAATTCACTGTTACTGGAGGAAACCTCTCATTTACAGAGACTAATATTCTCTGTGCTCTGGAGGGCAATGCTACTGCTCAGACATGACCAACAGTTTGATCACTGGTCATTATTCAGTTTATCTGTGGTCAGTTTGTACTTTTGGCCATTTCTGACTTTTTTCCTTGATCATTTTTGACCAGTGGCCGTTGGTTATTTTAGACTTTTGGTCAATGGGAAGTTTTCTTTATTCTGCTTTTGAACAGGGGTGTTCAGTGTTTTTGTCCAGGGAGCATTAATCATTTTTGACCAGAACAAGCAATATTTTTGATATTTGATTATGGTCACCGGTTATTTATGACTGGTAGTTATTGTTAATTTTTTACCCAGTGGTCACTAATGTTTTTGACCAGTGGCCACTGGTTATTTATAACCCTTGGTTACTGGTCCTTTTTTACCCAGTTATCTTGGTGTTTTTGACCAGTGGCCTTTGGTTATTTATATCTAGTAGATATTGGTTATTTTTGACCCGATAGTCAGAGACATTGACTCAGGTCAAATAACTTGGACTCAACTGGACAAAATCACAGAGGACTTTCAGTTCACCAATAATAACAATGTTAGAGACTCGAGACCCTCCAGAAGAGCAGCGCAGAGCACACTTGGAGAAGAGTCTGGCACTTCATTTGTAAATGTACTGCTGTAGATTTAAGAGCTTATTTGGGTTAATAAATATAAATAATCATTTGTGTTAATATTATGGGATGCCATTACTATATTACACCAAATGTTGCACCAAATTTGGTGAAGAAGGCATCCTAATTCGTTAGGGTCTAGAGTTTAGGTCTTGGGACTAGCCTGTCTTCACTGAGGATGTGAATGGCAAGACTAGAGACTAGAGATGTTCCTGTAATTTGTCGAGTGGTGACTTGTTCCCACCTCTGTTATGCTTTTGCCTGGAAGAAAGATTTCTCACTTCCTTTCTTTGTCCCAGTTGATTCATCTCTCTCTCCCTCACCGCCCTTCTGGCCCTTCTGGGGTTTAATTGGATCCTGATGTTGGTTCTCCTCCTTCTTGTTGACCCCCTTAAACATCCCCCCCCCACCACCACCCCCACCCCATCTCCGGGTGTAAATGTGTCTTTGGCGGAGGGGTTCGTGCCCCACCCAGAAACACTCCAGGGCCAGCTGTATCTGCAGGAACGAGGTTGGAGTAATTCAGTGAGTCTTGGAAAACACCACAGTTCTGGAACACAAATCAGGGGTCAGTGAGAGAGATGAGCAGAGGCTTCACTGCAGGTTACACAGATTTAAAGAGTGTGTGACTGTGTATTACTGCATAAATATAGACTTATTCACACTTTTCAGTTCAGATCATATTTTCTGTGTGTTTACAGTGACTGACCATACTGACCATAATAAAGGCTTGTTAAGTATTAGTGCCATATAAGTGCTTTTGGGAAGAAAGACAAAAGCCACACCCAGTTTCATCCCTTGTTGTGATGTCTCTCTCTCCGAAGAGCTACAGCTGAAGGTAAATACACCCAGAGCATTGTCACAGAGATGTTTCATGCAAACAACATTATGCTAACAAAATGTTATAGTTGAAGCTAAGCCTTAGCACATAGTCATTATTAACACAGAGAGATTTTATTAACAGAGCTGTTTTACAAGCACAGAGATGTTTTATTAGCATTTATTTTCATAGAGCCATTTCATTGTCTTAGTAACACTGAGAAGTTTAATTAGCAGAAAGGTTTAATAAACACAGAGATTTTATTAGCACAGAGCTATTTTATTGGCACAGTGTCATTTTATTAGCACAGAGATGTTTAATTACCACAAAAATGTTTTATTAACACAAATCTTTTATAACCACAGGGATGTTCATGAGCAGAGCTGTCACTTTATTAATACAGAGATGTATTACTAGCTCAGAGCTGTTTTATTAGCGCAGAGTCACTTTATTAATACAGCAATGCTTTATTAGCTCAGAGCTGTTTTATTAGCACAGAGCTGTTGAACTCAACATATCCTGGGATTTTTCTCATTTAAACGAAAAATAACAGAGAAAATAGATAAATGTTCGTCTGAAATTTTAAAATGAACTGTCCCCAAGTATTTAGCATGTGGTGCTCATGAGATAAGATGTTTCTCCACCAGTGCCGGGTCCACAGCTGCCTCTTTGTCTGAGGACTGAACCCAGCAGGGATGGAGAGCAGTTTCTGAAGAACTCAGCACGCGTTTGGCAGCTGTGATAACAAATGTGGGTTTGCGGTCGGACCTGTGAGTGCTGGAGAGGGGCAATTTTCCAGATGAAAGGCAGGATCCATCCTGTCAGCCATGAATGGTTTTATTTGATTTGACGTTGTGTGCTGATCCAAGGCCCAGAGCGGTCAATCATATCGGCTTTATTACGGAGGAAAGGCCTCATTAGAGTAATGTGGCCCCAGGATTCAGACCCGCCAGCCATCCGGGAGGTGCAGATGTTGGCGCTGACCAGCTGACCCACTTCTCTCCCACCACCAGGCTCAGACCTGATGACCTTTCTACCTCTGTTTCATTAGTCATGTTTACACCAGTGAGTGTAGGTCAGATATGATGATGTGCACAGTCCATTCGCTGTCAGAACACGTGGAACAGGCCAATATTGGCCAGAATACACAAGATACATGCTAATATTTCTCCTCTTTGTAACTATTTGTGGCGTTTCCTCCAATTAACACCTAAACAAACAGGCCTAGTCACACTATGCCGGTGTGCAAGTGGGTCATTTTAACAAGTGGGGACATTAGAGCAACTCGTTAATATTACAATATACTTTTTTTGTATTCATTCTACATTGAATTGATTTATTCAATCATTAATTACCGTGTTAATGTATGATTAAAAGTTTTAAAATTAGGTGGGATTAATTTAATCACAGAACTTTTATATATATATATTAGGACTATGAATCACAAAAAACTACTTTATTGAAAAGCTCTGTGATTAAATTAATCCCACCTAATTAATTTTTTTTTTCTACAATTTGAGGTCAATAACAGCTAAATTTCTTTCCCAAATGTATTTTCAGATTCACAGTTAGGATGGATATCATTGGTCACTGATTTTTCCAAGTGGAAAATTCAGTTTTTGTTCTAACTGGAATATATTTCTGCTTTTAAGTACAACAAACGATCCTCTTTTACTGTGAAAACCTGATTCAGCAGCAGTAACTGACAGTCAAGTAAAATGACATGACCTTCCACCCTCAAACTTTACTGCAGTTTTTTACTTTTTGCCTTAACCTCTGACTTTTCTTGACAGGTGTCGTCTAGGTGTACTTAGCCTGCAGTAACTTGGTTGAATAGCAGATGTTGATTTAAGTATAGCTTTACAGGTTTAGGAACAGACTTTGACTACTTGAGCACTGATGTACATCGCTCTGGATAAGAGCGTCAGCAAAATGCCGTAAATGTAAATGTAAATGTAGAAAACACAGATGACAAACTAGGACACACTAGGAAACACAGCACTGAAATTCATCCACTGGTCTGAGTGAAGAAAACATCTAATGTATTAAGGACTCTACCTACAGTAAACACACTGACTCTTCAACACTCTCCTCTGTTTGAGTTTGTTAAACTAGTGACATTTGGGTGAACAAATTGTACACTTTTCAGTAAAAAGAGCCAGTAATGATAGATTTATTGACCCTTTACCGACCCAAGCTGGGAGGTGGACTTTCCCAGCATTCTTAGCAGGTTGTAGGTTTCTGGTAATCAGCTCTTATTTTTCATTTATTATTGTCCAATAAGGTTAAGTGTGTAAGATGTTCTGTCCACGCTGAAGGTGAGGTTTGGGTGTGTTTTACTGGAATTTATTAGATCAATAAATGACAATGTTTGTGTTGTTGTGCTGTAAAGGTAAACAGGTGGGGGTGGACCCTGATCAGTTTGTGATTGGGTAGTACTACATGCACACCTGTTGGTCTCCTGAAACTGGTGAAATTCTGCATCCCTGGAATCCTGAATGTGTCAGTCTGTGAGCAGCTTCTAAGACTGAACTTTGAAGGAAACAGCCTAGTACAGGCTGATATTTAGCCATCAGGCTTCTGTGTCATTTTTCTGACTCTTTCTGACTTTTCGACATGTGTATGCAACAGATACACAATTAAAACTCATTATCGTGTGGAAATGGAGTAAATTGCATATATGAACCTCTGGACATAAAGCCTCAAACAAGCCAGATTTCGGTTATTTTATATTTTGTATGTTGGGGGGTAGACTGGCTATAATTAAACCTCCTAGACCGGCCAGAACAAAGCAAATATTATTTCAGGAGGAAAATGAACTGGAAGTAAATAAGCTGTGTCCTTCAAGTGACCTGAGGAATTTTATACAGCTTCATCTTCCGTTAATGACCACCATAAAATACTCTGAACATTCAGGGCCACACTCAGCCGTTACTTCTTCACACCACAGAACGAGGTGTTTTCTCCGTCTGTGGAATTGATCCTGTGTCTGTTCAGAGAGTACAGACACACTTTGAAGTTCAGAAGCTGAATTCTTCTTTTTTGTGGATGCACCGCACTGCACACGGACCTGAATCTGCAGCTAGAACCAAACATCTCAGCCCGTTGTTTCACATTTTACACATCTAGAGGTGAAATGAATTATAGTTACCTAATTATGTCATTAGTAACATGGCTTAAACCTAATTAATGAGGTTTTTCTTAGCTCTCCAATCTGTGTGAAAAGGTTTGAGTCTGCACTTCTCTTTTCTGTTTATTCTTGGCTGTTAAAAATCACATAAAACAGTAAAAATCTGTAGGATGTTTTTTCTTTTAAATTCAGATCATGATAAAACATCATCAATCATTTCTTTAGACTCGCTGCCTTTATTTTACTCTCCACAGCTTTAACCCTGAAAATAGCTAACACAAGCTAACTCTGCTAACTGAAAATTAACCTTCCTAAGTCTGCTAAATGAAAATTAACACTAGTTAACTGTGCAAAATGTCCTGCTGCTGTGTACTGTTATGGGTGAACAGCTAGATTTCTTCTCCGTCTCCATCTAGTTAGTAAAATACACACAATGCTACCCACTGCATTGATGTAGCAAAATGTTCAAAGTTCAGGCCTTTACTGCTGACACCAGAGAATGTCAGAACAACGCTAGAAACGTAAGTATCAGCCACAGCCGAGACCTGATCCTCCACCTGCCCTCCACTCCAGCTTTGGGTCAATGCCTTTCCAGGCAGTGAAAGCCTGAGGGAAACGAGAGGCTGGGCAGTAAGTTTTAAATAGCCCTGCTCACCTTGGCAGGTTTCTGTTTACCTGCTGTCGGCCAGAAGAAACATCAGAGAGATCGATGAGCTGTGACGAGGATGAAGACAAGTATGCAAGCTTACATACTACGGTTCCACTCAGATATGGATGTGACTTTGTCTAGCTAAGACATGTCTGGTTCATTGACCTCCTATAAAGATGTGATTATAGATCAACAAAGTCGATTGGTCAATAACAACATTGATTAAGGTGTTTCAGACCAGGCTGCTTTTTGAATGAGATGCAGTACAGGGCAGCCAATCAGGGCAGAGCTCATTTTCATATGTTCAAGGCACAGTAAAAAAACTCCCTGTTAAATTCAAAGGGATGAATAAAGGTAGAAAATGGACATACAGAAATGAATTAAGACTGAATTTGATTCAAGTGGAGCTCAGGGAGAAAATTAAAATATACAGAAAAGGTTATGAGCTCTTTAACAATACTCCTGTGCCTTCAGGGATCAGGATAGTATCTCATGTTGTCGTAGCAACTCCAGTGATAGAGTGATGATGGCCGTTTGTCCTCTGCAGGAATGACAGCGTGACAGCATGCTTAAGGCAGTGACACTTTTAGCCACAGAGTGGCAGGATGATTATATCTCACCTCTGCATGTGCGTGCACACCCACACACACACACACACACACACACACACACACACAGTGCTCTCTCTGAGGACCTGTATGATCATATGTACTTCTATGAAACAACCAGTAATGGCTCCTCGGCCTTAAATCTGCTCTCAGAGCTGAAAACAGCTTGCAGTAAAGCCCTTAGGTGCTCTGGAGCCTGAAGACGTTTCTGCCCATCGCGTATTTAGGACTATATCTTTACTGTATCAGCATTTATCTTTCAATATTTGAACTCTACTCAATCATGCCACACAAACACTTTAATAAAGTGGATCTCTGAGGTCGTGTTAGTTAGTTTCCTCCAAAAAATCTACTGAAAATGAAACATACATCGGGCTTTAAATGTTCTTGTTGAAAAGTAGCTTTACGAAATCTAGGTCTAATCCCCTAGTGAGTAAGTGAAGTGCAATGGGGGCAAGGAAAAACAGCTCAACGCGCTTGGAGGAGAATGCTGACTGCTAATGAATATCTCATCCTCGCTAGCATCACACTGAGTGATGAGAGAAGAGGGAGGACCACCCTACCCACCCAGAGAGAGAAAGAACAGTTATGCTGAGTGATGGGGGAGAGGGAGGACCACCCAACCCACCCAGAGACAGAGAGAGATGACAGGTATGCTCTACTGGACCCCAGACATGGATGGCTGTGGCATTGCAGGAGACTGAACCTATGGTCTCCTGATGAAAGGATTATCAGTGTGTTTCTGTGGAACTTCTGATTGTACCTGACAACAAACACCCTCACTTTTGAACCCACGACTATTTACTGGCAAGCGTAGACAGTTTGGCCACAAAATCCAGTGAGTTAACAATAACAAAGGCAGAATGGGCTGCTGGACTGTCTGTGACTGTCTGACAGAGTAGTGCATTTTGTTGCTCTAAAAAATAACGTTTTGTTGAGATTTGTCACAGTGTGAGAATATTCCAAAAATTCTTATGCCCACATGTGGCGGGCTAGACAGTCCTGATGAAAGGGTCACCTCCCTTTCTACCACTCAACCACTCCCCACCCTCCCATGGCATCAGGCCCAGGGCAGAGTGAGCACAATTCAGACTTGGGCTCGGCTCATGAGTCTAAGCCAATGCAGAGTAAACACATGGATCCTAATTAAGCAGTGCATCCAGCATAGAGTCATGCCGCAAGTCAATTTGTTTTTGCCTTGACGCCTGGACACAGTTTGTTCCAAAATGTGTCTGTTCTACAAATATAAAGCCTCGGATCTGTGTCTCTGAGACTGTGTTGGTGTTGATAGTCTTCTGTGTCTTATTAGCAGAAGCAGGAACAGCTCCACACTCTAATTATTTGGGGGTGTGTGTGTGTGTGTGTGTGTGTGTGTGTGTGTGTGTGTGTGTGTGTGTGTGTGCGCGTACGTGCATGTGTGTATATGCGCGTGTGTGTGTGTGTGGGGGGGAGGGGGGTGGGCGTGGGGGGGCGCCGAAAATAAAATACCCTGCAGTCTTGTTACCGAGCAAGCTTTCACTTCTGTCTGTCTCTCCAAAGGCTAATAAAACAGGCAGGATGCCAAAAAGTTAAGACGCATCTCCAGTGTCATGTGACGCATCTTGTGACCTCCTGATGTTGTTATAGGACCGACATTCCAGCCAGGATGGTCGGCATGGTCTAAGTCACAGGAAGAACCTGCACAGTGTCCCTGAGAGAGTGAGAGAGAGAGAGAGAGAGAGAGAGAGAGAGAGAGAGAGAGAGATTGTTGAAAAACCTCACACGTTGGGACAGAGGTGCAAAGACTCCTTTTGTAAACCGTCCTTGACATTAATAATCCACACTTCAGTTTACTGTCACTGATGAAGACGCTAGGCAGGCGGACAGAATGTGATTTCTAAACCTGGCCTTAAAGGGGAATTCAGTTTCTGCATATTTAAGTGGTTAAAACCGATTTGGTGTGAAATGCTCTGTTCAAGAAAAACTTAACGAGTCAGAACTGTTCACAGTGGTGGTGAATGGAACAAGACGTCTGCCTCTAAAAGCTCCCCCAAAGAAAGTTGTTACATAAAATGGCTATGAATTCCCTGTCTGATGCCTGAGACATGTTTTTACCAGAGTTTTGAGAAGCTTTTCGCTCAAAACTAAACTCAGTCATGATGGATGGATACATTCAGGGCAGAAAGGTCCCCAAAGAAAACTGATTTTGTTAAGATTTGCCACTGTTTTACCATCATCATCGTCCCATATTAACACTCAGAAGACCCGTGTAGGTTCACTGGTGGGTTTGGATAAAAAAATAAATGTTTATATGTGTTTATATGTGGACATGACCCCTGGTTCCATTCACCACCACTGTAAAGACATCAGAGTCCATAAGGTTCTCCACCAAACCCAATATGAGTTTGTTTACAAACACTGAATTATGGGGGAATTATGGACAGGTTGTCCTTTAAGACCTTCAGTGCAGAGGTCTTTTGTCAACTGTTTATACATTGTTAACAAGGAATGTCATAATAATTTATTTGCGAAAAGAAAGTGGTACATGATAGTTAAATTTTGACATTTTGTTAAAGGTCAAAAATGCGCGAGCTAAAGAAGGCCTGATAAAGCCACAGGTTGCCAGTGTGTAAGCTGTGTAAGGGTTAAAGTGGGAACACTCACTTTCTGAAGAGTCTCAATCTGCTATGCTGCCATTAGTAAACTCCAGCAGAAGCCGGCATGATGCCATGGCCTGGTTCCCGGCTCAGGGTCAGCCTGAGTGTTATTTTCATCACACTTAGAGAAGAAATATTAGCTGATATCCAACGCTACTAAATGCATGGCTAGGTACTAAATGTCCTCACTCCTAGATTTGATGTAATAATAAAAACAAACAAATAAAAAAACAAGAACAGCTAAGATGCACTGCAGATGGGAAAGTTGTAATAAAAATAATATACAATAGATGATGAAATAATAATTAATATTAACACTCTACTAACCAATCCAGCCAAGCCAGGTCTAGCCAGTCTCGGTGCAGGGGCAGGACTCTACTAACCAATCTTAGCCAATCACAGTGCAAGGGCTGGACTCTATGAACCAATTCCAGCCAGTCTCAATAGGGAGGGCAGGACTCTAATAACCAATCCCAGCCAATCTCAGCACAGGGGCAAGGCTCTACTAACTAATCCCAGTCTATCTCAGAGGAGGGACAAGGCTCTACTAACTAATCCCAGTCTATCTCAGAGGAGGGACAAGGCTCTACTAACTAATCCCAGCCAATCTCAGAGGAGGGGCAGTACTCTACTAACCAATCCAGGCCAATCATAGCAACAGGAAACAGGAAACTACCAGCCATTCCCAGCACAGGAGGGAGGAAACTACCAGCCATTCCCAGCACAGGAGGGAGGAAACTACCAGCCAATGCCAGAGCAGAAGGAAGGAAACTAACAGCTAATCCCAGTGCAGAAGGCGGGACACCCCTGATCAGTCTCTGCACAGGAGACCTCACTCTATCAGCCAGTCCCAATGCAGGAGGGAGGAAACTACTGGCCAATCCCAGTGCAGGAGAGAGGAAAGTACCAGCCAATCCCAGTGCAGGTGGGAGGAAACTACAAGCCAGTCCCAGCACAGGAGGGAGGAAACTACATGCCAATCCCAGCACAGAAGGAAGAAAACTACATGCCAATCCCAGCACAGGAGAGAGGAAACTATCAGCCAATCCTTGCGCAGAAGGTAGGAAACTACCAGTCAATCCCCTTGCAGGAGGTGGGACTCTACTGATCAGTCTCCAGACAGGAGACCACCCTCTATCAGCCAATCTTAGCGCAAGAGAGAAGAAACTACCAGCCAATCCCAGCACAGGAGAGAGGAAACTACCAGTCAATCCCAGCACAGGAGAGAGGAAACTACCAACCAATCCCAGCACAGGAGGTAGAAAACTACCAGCCAATTCCAGCGTAGGAGGGAGGAAACTACCAGCCAATCCCAGCACAGGAGGCGGGACTCCGCTGGTCAGTCTCCGTACAGGAGACCCCACTCTATCAGCCAATCCCAGCGCAGGACGCAAGACTTTTCGTGCCAATCCCAGTTTATTGCGGGGTGCCAGGCGGGGCTAGGCGGAATACGGGTGTGCTGGAGCAGCCCTGGCTGTGCGTGAGTGAGTGTGTGAGTGTGCGTGCGTGTGTGTGTCTCTGGCCAGGAGTAGTCGCGCCTCTCCAGGCTGTAGCTCAGAGGAGCTCCGCTCAGACAGAACCGGAGGACCGGAGAACCAGACACCGCGGAGAGTCAGCTTCCTCAGGCCGAGATTCAGCTTCCTAAGGCGTGCGAGGGCGAGGCGGAGCCCCGCGGCTGGAGGTGCGTTTACCCAGGCACGGAGCGAGCCGCACCGCGGTGTGCGTGCGTGCGTGTGTGTGTGAAGTTGGTTGTCAGTCGTAGGGCAGCCTGGCTGGAGAAGTGGACTACAGGGGAGAAAGTTTTGATCCCGTTTGAGTGTGTATGTGTGTGTTTAGGTTTTTATAGGAAACACGATCTGAGTGTGCGTGTGTAAACCAGGGGTTCGCTGGGTGGTCGTGAAGCTGACACACTTTTACGCTGCGTATGTGTGTTTGTAAACTGCCTGTGAAGTTTATCATCGTCAGGAACTTAAACCGCACTTTCAGTCTTTAGTGAAGTGGAGGGTCTCTAAGGGGCGTACGAGTGTATTTATATGAGTATGTGCGTGCACGTGTGTGTTGTACCTGTAGCTGTGTGTGTGTGTGTGTGGCTGTGTATGTGTAGATGGGTGTGTGTGTTTGAGTGTGTATGTGTAGATGTGTGTGTGTGTGTGCACCTAGGGCATATTTCTCACTTAGCCAGATAACTTAAAGCCAAAGTCATGCTTGCCTTCAGAAGTGCTCAGCTCTGAGTTTAAGTTATCTGGCTAACAAGAGAAATCCTGTATGTCTGATTGTCTTCATCTATGTATGTATGTATGTATGTATATCTGTCTGTCTATCATTCTATCTATCTGTCTATCTATCTGCCTGTCAATCTGTCTTATCGTCTATGTGTCTGTCGTTCTATGTGATTATCTGTTTATCCATTTATCTTTCTGTCTTACCCTCTATGTGTCTATCTGTTTATCCATTTATCTATCTATCTATCAGTCTGTTTGTCTGTTTTTCTGTCTGTTAACAGTGTTGCCCCCTCTGGATGGATGGTGAAACTGTATTAAGGTCTGCACTCTCTCTCTCTCTCTGTCTCTTTTTCTTTCTGTCTCTCACTCTCTCTCTCTCTCTCTCTCTCTCTCTCTCTCTCTCTCTCTCTCTCTGTAATTAAGTTGTAATAGAGCAGCAGGGTGTGTTCAGTTAATTGTCTGTGGAACAGCAGGAGCTGATGATGATTCTGGGGTTCAGATGATGGATGGATAAACTGTTTTGTTTTTCTCTGGAGGAAGTGCTTTCTGTAGCCGAATTTAGATGAGAATATGCTACACGTATCACTCACTCACTCACACGCACACACACACACACACACACACACACACTCACACAAAGCACTTAGAGTGGAAACAGAAGAGATTTCAGGTGGACTTCGGGGTGGTGTGAGGATTGGTGGGTTTACCATACCTTGTTTGGAACGCCAGCATGTGTGCATCCATCCACACACTGCGCATCCGTCCACACACACTCTTACCACAGTATTAGAAGAAACAAGGGATAATTTTAAATAAAAATAATAGTACATAAAAAAAATCCATAATAATAAACTGTAATAAAATACTTATCGTCTTGAGCAGCTTTTTGGAGCAGTTTAATGATGAAGACTTTCTGATGAAGAGTTCATCAGAGTTCCAGAGCATAGAAACACTAGGAAGTCCCTCCACTCTTTTATCTAATATAGTTAACTGTATGGAGCTGGATGAGGGTCTGCTGTGTTCCAGGCGTTAAAATTAAACAGACAGTTTATATTGCTGTGCCTTTAAGACTGTTATATGTAAATGAGCTCTCTTCTTTTTGGTTGCCCTGTATCGTGCTTCATCCGAAAAGCAGTCTGGGTTGAAACACTCTATGTAACTTCAGCATGAATGGGTGGGGCTAAACTACTGTAAGCTAAATGAGTGGGACCAAACAAGTCAAGGCTGAAGGGGTGGGACCAAACAAATGAAGGCTGAAGGGGTGGGACCAAACAAATTAAGGCTGAAGGGACGGAACCAAACAAATGAAGGATGAAGGGGTGGGACCAAACAAATTAAGGCTGAAGGGGCGGGACCAAACAAATGAAGGATGAAGGGGTGGGACCAAACAAATGAAGGATGAAGGGGTGGGACCAAACAAATTAAGGCTGAAGGGGCGGGACCAAACAAATGAAGGCTGTAGGGGCGTGGCTAAATTGCTGAAAGCTAAACGAGCGGGGCTGAAGTGCTGTGGCCTGAATGGATGAAACTGAAAGGCTGCAGCTTTAATAGGCAAATACGTGTAGATATATGTGAGACAGCTGGTTTTCATGACATCACAAAAGTGATGACTTCAAATTGGGCTGCCATATGGGCTGGCGACTAAATGGTAGATTTTGAACAGTGTTTAATGCTTTAGCCTCTTATATTTAAATAAAACTTATGATATGGGCCTTCAGAGGGGAGTGTTTTTCACTTATTTGTACACCTTCACCCCACTACACTAGATGATAGCCAGTAGTATCACTTATAATTTTCTGCTCCTTATAATCAAGATTGGTCTCAATATTTTCGTATTGGTTGGTCCCTGATCTATTTTAGGTTTATTTTTCTTTGTTTTTCACAATTTGAAAGGACCTAATAAGCACCATATCTTATTTTCTTCTTATTTACCATGTTTAACTGTAACGTGTGAAGGAAAATAATGAGTTTTACACAATTGCAGGCTTGCAGCCCACATTATCAATGCGGTTTATTGCTCAGCGCTGCTTCTACAATCAAAACATGAGTAAATATCTTCATCTCTTAACATCTCACGTTCTCCAGAAGCCAGAACAGACGTTGCGACAGGCCACAAGCGTGCACCAAAAAACCCTCCACTTTGATGAGCTCAGGTCAGCGGCACGACACAGCTGACCACCAAGCCTGACATAACCATCTGGAGCATCTGGAGAAAAGTCCAGATTTTCTTTTGAAGTGATAGGTCAGTGATTTTTGCTTCTTACTAGTTGGGTTAGAGTGGAAGTGGAAGTTTTCCCTTTTCCCCCCTGGTCTAAGATGGGAGTTGACATCAGACACAACAAGGATCGTAAGGTTCACAGGAAGGAGCCCAAGAGCCAGGATGTTTACCTGAGACTCCTGGTCAAGTTATACAGGTTCCTGGCTCGCCGTTCTGATGCTCCCTTCAACAGGGTCATCCTTAAGAGGCTCTTCATGAGCAAGACCAACCGCCCACCTCTGGCCCTCTCTCGCCTGATCCACAAGATGAAGCTTCCAGGCCGTGAAAAAGGACAAGGCACTGTGATGCTGTCAGGACCCCGCAAGGCTAGAGAGGTGTACAGGCACTTTGGAAAGGCTCCAGGAACTCCCCACAGCCGCACAAAGCCCTATGTGCGTTCCAAAGGCAGGAAGTTCGAGCGCGCCCGTGGACGCAGAGCCAGCCGTGGTTTCAAGAACGAAAGCTGTGTTGTCTCTGTTTTGTATTGGTCAGTCTGATACAAATAAAGATTGGCTATTAAAAAAAAAAATAGAGTGGAAATGGTATAAACTTCCTAATGGTTCCTTCCAAGTAATTCCTATTCCTATTATTTGAAATTTCCATTCTTAAATGGTGTAGCGTTTACATTCTGGTGCGAATTGGGGTCCCAAAGCCTTTAATTAAAAGTGATAGTTCGGTGATTTTTGCACCTTACTAATTGGATTACAGGGGAGGCGGTATAAGCTTCCTAATAGTTCCTTCCTAGTAATTCCTATTCATATTATTTGAAATATCTTAAATAGTGTAGCGTTTATGCTCTGGTGCGAATTGGAGTCCCAAAAGGTTTTATTTTAAAGTGATAGTTCAGTGATTTTTGGTGTGAGTTTCTCAAATCAGAACTGAATAACTAACTCTATCGCACACACACACACACACACACACCCTGAACTGAACTGCTTTCTCACAATCACACTGCACAAACACACTAAACTGTTCTTCCATTAACATAGAAAACTTACTCCCCAACTGTCACTGTAAATAAAAAAAAAATTATATACCGTACATTTTACCATACAGTTCTTTTGTTACTGTTTACTTTTTTGCACAGTTATTTATTGCTGTCTGCCTCTATCTTTGCATTCCTTTGCATTCCTTTTTTGCACACTTAATGACTAAAATACAGTCGTAATACTGTATTCACTCACATTAGTGCTGGTACTGCTCGTGTCGGCTGCACTGTATGTTGTCTTGTCCTGTAAATTTTTGTTCTGTTGCTCTTGTAGTCCTGTCATGCCTGCACTAGTGTAGTCTTGTGGTGTTTTTGTTTCTGTTCTTTGTGTTTCACCATGGTCCTGGAGGCACGTTGTTTCATTTCACGGTGTAACGTGTTTATGGTTGAAATGACAATAAACACCTAATTGACTTGGCTACTACAGCTACTTCCAAATAGTTTCTCTTCCTACTACTGGAGTTGTAATTTGCGTTCCAATTTTCTGTTCTTTGAATAAGATGTTGGTAAATTGGAAGCTAACTTCACCCACATGGTTTGAGGCGACTATGTGATGATTCAGGCATGAAGTTAGTGCCATGCCTATCAGTGTGCTACAAGCATCTATTACTCATTAGCTATATTAGCCTTGTAGCTCCAGCTCTAAAGCTCAGTGCTGCCTCAGCTTTGGGACTAGGATGGGAAACTGAGCGGAATTCTTTAAAGCAAAACCTTACTGTGACTGTTCTCCAGATGCCCCTGTTTGTTATCTCAGGCTTGGTGGTCAGCCAGTGGTCAGCTGCACTGTCCTACTGACCTGAGCTCATTAAAGTGTGTGTGGAGGCCTGTCGTAACATCTGCTCTGTATTCTGGAAGATGTTAGATGTTTGGAGCAGATTTCTGACTGGGCCGAGTGGACAAACTGTGTGTAAAATGCAGGTTGTAAATGTTCACTCCAGACTGCATTAGTGTGTGTGAGTAGAAGAGGAGATGTTCTATTATGATCTGAATTTAATGGACAGTTATTTTGTGTACAGCGGGGAAAAACAGCCTTGACAGTTTTAGTGTTTTTATAATTTTTTGACATTGAAACAAGCAAGAACAGAAGTCGTCCATACAGAATGTACAACAAAGGTGGAAGAAAAAATCCATTAGTATTGTGATATTTTCTGGCAAGATGTAACATTGATGCAGCGGTGCCAAGGATCAGTATTTATTAAATATTATTTTATATAATGTAAATGCGCTGGGTTTACATTATATTGTAGGTTTAACTACATATTAACTACACAGAAGAGTATGTTCTTTAGCATGTACTTTCTTGTATATATTTATATATATATATATTTGGAAGCTATTTGAAAAACGTTTTTTAGGTAATGCTGGAGCATTTCTAGTGGGCTGTTCATCATGAAATTTTCCCATGTCATAAAGCAGGTGTTTTCAAATTATATAAAGAAATAAAAACGGGCAAAAATGGAGACACAAAGTTTTGTTCCAGTAGTGATTAAAATTCAAATGAACTTTTAATGAAAAATGCTTAGATTGAAAGCTGGACCGAGGGACCTCCTGCAGAATTACTGTATATTTTATGTCTACTGAGGAAAGGGGTTGACTAAGAGTTAATTTGCAAAAATGAGCTGGAGGTTGTGAGATTTGTTTAGGGCTGTCATGATTATTGATTAAAAAATTGATTAAAATATACGTTCTTGATGAATGGGCTTAGTGACTATTTGCAGTTTGAATGATAAACAGGCTGTTCAGGTCATTATAAAACCGTGTTTTCCACAAGGGGGAGCTGTTAGTGCTTATATCACTTTTACATTCGTCACTGAAAGGGAGGAAACCCACACCAGCAGGATCTCACTGATGCTCTTCTATTTATAGGGACAAATGTCATATAAAATTAAATCTTTGCTGTGACTAATCATATGTTCCTCATCAAATAATCACTAGATTACACGATTACTACTATACTGCATAGAGACAGCCCTGATTCTGTTCTTTTAGTCTTTGGAGGAGTGTGTCTCGACCTGTAATAGCAGTGAGTCACACACACACGCAAACACACACAGTTCAGCTTTGGAGACATGCTATTACTGCCTTCAGAAAATGCCTTCAGCAGTCGGCCCGCTCCGTCCTGTCGAGAGTTTTATTTAGGCAAAAGTAAACCTGGTAATTTTAGAAGCGTGTGTGTTGTCTCTGGACAGTCTATTCTCAGCTTCATCACTCGATTCTGTTCTCTTTGTTTGAGAAAGCTTGGTTTAAGAGGAGTTCCTGAGAAGTGTGTGTGCTCTCGCTGTAAAACTATTCCAAATGGCCTGCTTAAGCCTGTCAGGAATCTGTAACGGAAGCATTCCCTCATCCACACTCACTCTCTCTCACACACACACACACATACAAATGCGTACACACACATGCACATACACACATATACATACACACACACACACACACACACACAGTCCTGCTCGTATATAAGTCTAGCTTTACAAGCAGGCTATGTGTTATTTCCTTTATTATTAAACCCATTATTTCACATGTCTTATGTCTACACACACACACACACACACACACACACACACATATATATATATATTAGGGCTGTCGGTAGATTAAAATATGTAATCGAGATTACTTGCATGTTTGCCATAGTTAACTCGCGA
>JBBPCZ010064648.1:0-12255 GCA_037974445.1 Brycinus macrolepidotus | reverse complement strand
TCTCTCTCTCTCTCTCTCTCTCTCTCTCTCTCTCTCTCTTTCACACACACACACACACACACACACACACACACACACACACACACATTCCCTCTGTTTCTTTTCTCCCACATACTCCATTGTCACCGTCATCGGCGATCACTTGACGTTAAGTATGGTGGCGCTCCTGGCGTGTCCTTATTGTGGGTCTTCAAATGACTGAAGAAGCCAATCTTGGAGCCACAAGCTTTCTTGGAGTGTGGGCACTGATGTGAGTTGCTGGAAGTGGGACGTGGGAGAGCCTTTTTGATGATCCTGATGTTGTCCTTGAAATGCTTTTACCGACCTCCAGAAGCTTGTCTGCCAGTATTAAGTTTAGTAGAGGACATGTTTATGTCAGGAATTCTTATTACATTTTTCACAGGCATCTCTGGTGGTAGGACCAGAGGACACTTGTATGCCTGCTGTAAGCAACCCAGGACTCAGCACACAGTGGGCAAGATAACAGCCTTGCAGTCCAATAGTGAGATGTCCCTGTAGTTTACACACTCTGTGTTGTCTTACATTTTAAAAATTGTGACAATAAGTACATGAAGTCTGATACATGAACCCTGAAGTCTGTGGGTATCACCTCCTTTTCCTTGATCTTCAAGATGAAGGCACGTATATGCTAAAAGAGATTCTTTAGAATTCTGGCTGGTATCCTATCACGGCTGGCAGCTTTGTTTTTCCACATCATAGAGATCACAAACCTCCAACAGGCTCAGTGGATCACCCTTGCCTTCCTTCGTGGGACACTGGTCATTGCCCTCTTTATAGGAACACTATATGGACAAAAGTATTGGGACACACCTGGTTTTCAGGGTTTGGGCTAGGCCCAATCTTAATGCTTCAGCATACCAAGACATTCTGGACAACGCGATGCTTCCAACTTTGTGGACACAGTTTGGGGAAGGGCCTTTTCTGTTCCAGCATGACTGTGCGTCAGTGCACAAAGCAAGCTCCGTAAAGACATGGTGGGATGAGTTCGGTGTGGAAGAACTTGACTGGCCCGCAAAGAGCCCTGACCTCAACCCCATCCAGAACCTTTGGGATGAACTGGAATGGAGATTGCGAGCCAGGCCTTCTCGTCCAATGGGCACAAATTCTCCACAGAAACTCTCCAAAATCTTGTGGAAAACCTTCCAAGAAGAGTGGAAGCTGTTATAGCTGCACAGGGGGACCAACTCCATATTAAAGTCTATGTATCTGAATGCAATGACATTAAAGTCCCTGTTGGTCAGGCATCCCAGTACTTTTGTCCATATAGTGTACATCATGCCTGTTTCTGGCTCAGACAATGACACATTCAATCAGATGCCAGTGTTTGGGTTGAGGATGCACCCAGGATGTTTTGAATATGTGCTTCTGTCCAAGAAGGATGTTGGTGTGTTCTACACACTTGGTCAGGCGGAGAACCCCATTGGATTTGATGTTTCCTACACCCTGTTTCCCAGTAGTGTAGCTCCACATTCTGTAATCTCGACCAACTCTGGCACTAAGTTAGCCCAGAGGGATGATTTTGTCTTCTTTTGGCATACCGGACAGGATATTGTTTAGACTTGCGTAGAAGGGTTGTGAGCATATGCACTCAAAACAATGGCCAGTGGCCAACAATCATTAGATGTTTGCTAATGGCCTGGTTGGGTTGGGTCTGTCTGATCAGGTTGTTTCTGATGGCAAAACCAATCCTGAGTTCATCAGTAGCCTTTTTTTTTGCAGAAGAATGTGTAACCTCCCTTTCCCTCCCTCAGTTGTCCCTCCGCCAGTCTGGTCTCAGGTAGGGCTGCAATGCTGATGTTAAACCTCTGTGGATCCCATGCAACAAAGTTTGCTTCTCTGGCTTTTCATTGGAGTCAATGTCAAGAAGGCATTTTAAGTGAAGTGAAAATTCTGTCTTTCGTGAACAGCATGAAATTCTTCCTCTGCATTTAACCCATTTACCAAGTGAAGCAGCGGCCAGCCAGGAACACAGCGCCCGGGGCGCAGTGTGTGGGGACGGTACCTTGCTCAAGGGTACCTCAGAGGCGCCACCAGCAGTCCTGGGATTCAAACCCACGACTTCCTAATCACAGGGCGAACGCTCTAACCACTAGGCCACTAGCTGCCCGTTGTGTGCACGTTCCAAACTCTGACCACAAGGAGGAGATCCCACTGGATGTGGAACTCCAACCAGGATGCTGGTATGGTAGACAACATCTAGGGCAACTTTTCTAGCCTCCTCCCCTACTGAGGTGAGCAACGTGACCCTGAAAAGGGCAGCCCTGTGAAGGTGCTGAGGAGTTATCCTGCCTCAATTTGAGAACCCAGTTCACCCAACACCTGGGTGTCGTTTAGTGACTAGGAACTTCCAGACTTCTCAATCCTGTTCTCGTTACCATGACAGCAACATAAGATTTCCTCAACAGGCGTGGTCTGCCGTACAGTCTGCTGGATGCCATCTCCAGTGCTGAAGTGTTTCTTGAGTTGCAGTACCTCCTTCTCAAAATGAGGGCCAAGGGTCACCAGACCCAGATTTAAACTCCAGACAGCATCACTGTTGGGATCTTTGGTAGACACAAGCTTCTTCACCATGGAAAAGTGGCAATACTCCGGAGAAGAAACATACTAATACGCACACATGCACAGGCATACACACACATTCTCTCTCCCTCTCTTTCTCAAGCGCACACACACACACACACACACACACACACACACACACACACACACACACACACATTCTCTTCTTCCTCTGCACACTCACACACACTCAATTACACATGCGCGCACACACACACACACACACACACACACACACACACACACACACACACACATTCTCTTTTTTTTATGCACACTCATACACACTCAATTACACATGCGTGCACACACACACACACACACACACACACACACACACACACAGTTTCCCTTTCATGCAGTCTCACACTCATGCATGTCTCTCGTACATTCTCCACATTTTCCATCACACTCTTTCTCACTCTCTCACACACTTAACCTTTCTGTCTCATACACTTTCTCTCTCTCTCTCTCTCTCTCTCTCTCTGACTGACTAGACTAGTTAATTTGCTTCGTGTCCTGGATTCTCTTCGTATGAGCTCTTTCTATTATTCATGTGCTGTGAGGGAGATATGGGGGTGAACAGCTTTATTTTCAGATTTCTGGAGACATTCAGAGGGCAGAGCTAAGACATGCTGCTGCAAAACCCCCGCATAACCCTTTCTTATAACCCTCAATAACCCCAAACTGCCCCGACAGCTCCACCAGCATCACATTGTCTTCAATCGCTGCGCAAAATCGCACACTGAAATCGCAGACTGGTTAGATACATCAAAATGCTTTCTTACTGAAACCCTGAAAAAAGAGCATGAGGAAGAAATACTCAAAGGGGGAACGTATTCTCTTCTGGCCGACACCAGAAGCAGCACAACAAAAGCTGAGCAAGGGTGCAAGTGAGATTTAACAGATTTGTTCAAACAGTAAAGAAACCCACAAGATCCAAAGACTAGTGCCAGAACTCTGTCAAAGACTGTCAGACTATATGTCTTGAAGTCTCACCAAACATTTTATACGTTTTTTTTATTTATTTTTTTTATTGATGGATTAAGCTACGTACCTCTATTTGCCTTGCAGAACTTCTAGCAGCTTCTAGGTTTCTTGAGAACCCTGCTTTTCACTGAGCACTTTATCATTTGCATCATCTTAAAGCTTGGCCTTGGGTTTGGGCCACAAATGTCAAAATGTGGCAAAATCAAATAAAACAACAACAGCAACAAAAAAAATAATGTTGATTTCCTTATATGACTCATAGCATGTTAGCACATTAACATATTTCAGCATTTCTAAACATGGATAAACATGAACATTTGAATCTTGTAATAGACATTTCATGTATTTTATATGAAACTTGTTACATGTTAACATCTAAGTAACCTAAGTAACCTAAGTATGTTCTGTTTGCATTTGTTTCACATCATTTTTAACTTAAATCTGGTTAGACTACACACATACATGCACACACACACACACACAGACACACACACACACACACACAATCACACATGCATACATACACACACACAAACATTTATAGGACTTCTAGAAGGCCAGCGTCTCCTAAAGGCCTAAAGAGAGTATGTACTGTGCAAAAGTCTATGCAAATTGTTTAAAGCCATTTTCTCAGTGTGTGATACTTACAGTGTCTTTCTGCTCGCAAAGTTAACATTAGAGTAAATGCAAACAAACAAGAAAGCCGTAAAAAGTATCAAGATTTGTTTTGTTTGCAAAAAGTAGTTGATGTTTTGTGAGCTGGTGAGGAGAACACAGGTTCGGTTCCAGATTTCTCCTCGGTTCCTCCAGCCATTGTTTGGATTTGTGAAACTCCATCAGCAGCTCCTGATTCAATTTAATGAAGGACTGATTGAGTCAAACCAGGTTTCTGATGGGAACTACAAGTAATACTGGACTTCCATATGGAACACACTGATGTACTGAACATAAAAATGTTATTTTTACTGTATAATGTTATTTGTATTCATAATTTTTTTGTTTTATTAAGCATATTTAGAAATATTAATGTGAAAAAAAAACACTTCGTGCTCATCTAAACCATTTTTAAATATTATTTCTGCAGGTGCCTAAGACATTTGCACAGTACTATAGGTACCACAGAGAAAAAAAGTCTTGATTAGACAATTCTGACTGGAGTTCCAAGACTTTGTTTTCAATACTTAACATAGATATAAAAGTAATACTGCGAAACGTACAGAGCGAGATGCAAAAAGCATGATGATTATGTCAAAGGAAAATGAGCTAAAATTTGCATATATATTTTTTAATTCTCAGAAGAGCAAGAAGGCCTTAAGGGTTCACCACTAATCACGCTATTATTCTCAAATTCTCTTGCTATCTGCTTTTTGGCTTATTATATGAACTTGTGCATCGCTTAATATTGTTATTCTCTCCTTCTGGCATATTACTGAACCATACTTGTTTATTTGCACTTCCTGAGGTTCCTCTTTTATTGAGGTCCCTCTTATTTTGCACGTCTTCAAATCTAGATAGGTCTTGGAAGGTCTTACAGCCTACTAGCTGTGCTTAATACACAATGATAGATAAGAGAATAAGGTACACTTCTAAAAGGGAAAGAAAAAGGACCCTTAATGACTCTTTAAAGGATGGTTCTATAAAAAGCCCTTTTATGAAATGAGATGAGATGTGCAGGTATGAAGGCCCTTTTAAAAGTTTAAAGAACATACACATGATTTAAAGGTTTCATGCATGTTTTTTCCTGGAATGTCCAAGCTAAGAAGAAGGAACCTTAAGTGTAAGTAAAGGACTATAACAGTCCTATTGTTGTGTTTTTCTTTTTCAACAGTCTTCGGCGAAAGGGGAGAACATGACCGTGTTTGGCTGCCTGAACCATGGAATGCCGCTGGCTCTTCGAGACAACTCCTCCGTCAAATGCGAATCTGGTAGGAGAAGCTTAAGATTCAGCCCACCAGAGCTGTCTTAAATCCTGCATGGTTAGTGGCTACAGCCCCCTATTGTCCTCCTCATGTGGAAGAAGAAAACAGCTGCTGAGAGATGACTCAGTGTTGTAGGGCTTGGTAAAGCGCCAGTAAGACTCGCTAAATTGTTATCAAACTCCCTCACAGTAGCGTTCAATAAGACCATTCAAAGTGGCAAGGTGAAAGAGCACATGGGGGGGGCTTTTTAGGGAAGAAATGGAAACGCTTTAGTGTGTTCGGCGGACCACCTTTGGAGGCGAGAAAATATGAGATACCAGCAGGCCCTATTCGCAATAATAGGATCGGTAAGCAAGGTAAGACATATGAAAGAGACTGCACATGGAGAAAGAAGATCGTGTTATTCGTAGGCATAGAATGCTATGGATTTTTATTGTAGGTGGGAAATGTTGGATGGCTTATAAGCGGGTTGCCTCTAAAGCTTTAAAACGTGACGTACACTTGTGGTTCTCAATCTTTGTGCAAAATGTCCAGCTGAGGTTTTACAGTTGGGAAAATACAAAACTGGTTTTTGGATTGAGAGCAAGTGATGTATATGTTAAGCTGAAATCTGCTATTTCACTTATTGTGCTTTCACTGTTATACAATAGAAGTATGGAAATCAGTTCTTTACAGTGATACCATTGAAGAACCCTTCTCTGTTCCTCTTCAGATGGTTTTATTATCATTTTTGTCTCATAAATTTGGGTGCCATGACATTCATAGAGCTTCAGTCAAGTGTCCTGTGTATCATTGATCGTTCCTGCCTATACTATTGGGGACCTTTAACCCTAACCCTTTCACTATAGCAATAGAAGTAATGCAATTTCTTCTTTACTGTCTGTTCTAGAGGTCCCTCAGTTGAGCTATGCAGTTTTTGTTTCCTCATTAACATTGGTGGAATGTATTTAATTGACGGAAATACATTTGATCTACAAAACTGGAAACAAAGCGGATTTTCTTATTTGCTGAAGAAAGTCAACATTTATAAAAGCTTTTTACTGTGTCTAAAGTCTATTTTTGATTGTTCTACTTGCACACAATTTTTATGAACAACAAAGCTGCATTTTTGCTGTTGGTTTTGTCTCAGCATGGCCATATATTTGGAGAAGTATGAATTGTTTTCACAACAGGGGATTCTCACCCCTCCCTGTTCACCCGCCTTGCTCGCTAGCAGCTCAATACAGAGTCACAGCATTTCACACACAGAGAGTCAGTAGTGCCCTAGGTGATCTGATAAAACAATTTTATTTAAAATTATTAAACATATCTGAACATTCCATTAGTTCAGTTGAATGGCCACTAGGGATCCTGCAGAAAGAAGCTATAGAACCATTTCTGTAAAAGAGATGAGAACCCCACATAAAGTAAAGCTTCTATACCAGAAAGGTCTTTTCCTAGAACACCATATCCAAGCCAAGAACCATTTCCAGCTATTATTATTTACAGGGAATGTAAATTCATTTACTCTGTCACATTCTTGCTTTTTGTACAGCATAAACCTGACGTCATTCTTATTCAAATGTTAGTTAGGAAATGCTACTTCAAACTTGTATTTCTAATTCCATTTGCCACGTGAGTGCGCATGATTCAGATTCAAACATGTATTTGTGTTTGCTTTTAATGTGTACAACAACGTATAAAGGCTCCCAAATTCAAAATGGAAAAGCAAGAGGTTTTTGAGAATTCATTTCCAAAAGATAAGTTAAGATAAGAAAGAACTTTAATTATCCCAAGAGAAATTATTTTGTTGTAAACGTGCTCAGAAATAAAGATAAGACAATGAAGAGATAAAGAGTTAAAAAAAAACGGTAGTAATAGTGCAAACAGAATAACAAAATAACTATAACAAAAATAATTAACAAATAACTATAACAGATATAATAAAATAACAGATTATTAGTGCAAGTGGTTATGAAAAGTGACTTAGTGTTTGTAGCAGCAGGTGATGAGGGGATGAGACTAACATTCAATACCATACAGATAAAAAACCGATGTGAAAATTGTGAAACCGAGTTATATTGCACAGTCCGAATGAGAACGTAATGACATAAAGGCTGAAAAAGATCACCTACAGAACGAGGAAGAGTTATATAGTCTTACTGCCACAGGTAGAAAGGATTTCCTGTGGCGTTCGGTTCGGTCCTCAGTAGGTAAAGCCGGCTCTGCCCTTTCTTGAAGACAACGTCGGTGTTCTTGGACCAGTCCAGTTTACTGTCAATGTGTACTCCCAGGTAGTCCTCAACCACCTCAACATCGGTCCCTCTGATGGTGATAGGGGTGGGAGGAGGAGCCTGCTTCCTAAAGTCCACAAAAGCTTACGAGGTGTGACCCTGCCGTCCTAAAAAAATAATAGCAGTAGCTCCATTTGGGATTGCACTTCCACCAAGTTCAACAGTGCAAAGTTATAGCTGTAGCAGTAGCAGAAAGAAACATGTTTCACTTTTGTCCTCTTTACCTCCCTTTACACTTCTTCCAGAAGCAGTTTCGGGGTTTCTTCTCTCTGTTAACACGACTGCGAACATCACCAAGCTGCGGATCCCGTACCCACAGACTGGAACCTGGTACCTTAGCCTCCGATCGCTATGTTCCACAGAGCGCGGGTGAGTTTTACAGGTCCAAGATATTCCTAGAAATATATTCCTAGGAATTGTTTGACTTGCTGTCTGCTTTAGTTTTTCACTGGATTTAAGACTTTAATGTAGCTAAAAATGTAATGAATCTTACAACCTGTGACTTAGAAATGTGGAAACACTTGTCTCAGACCATTGTTAAGTAGTTAAAGGGCAATGCTCTACATTTTTAGACCCATGTAAACTGTTTCTGTGGTTTTATGTACAACAAAACAGTTATTCCATTTTGCATGAACATTTTTCTAACTTAAACAGGCCTTTTTAAGAGTATATATACATATACAGGGGGTCCTCGGGCCACAACAGTCTAGATATGTGACGTTTCGAGCTTACGACGCTCACTCCCATAACTAGTTTGGTTGCGCTCGGCGGAAGAATACGCAGAATACGCAGTAATGCTGCGTATGAGTGAGGGAGTTGGCATTACCCAGTACGCTTACCTACGGCATTTTGGACTGTTAAAAGCGCAAGTGTTTTTCACTCATTTTTTGTCATTTTTCCTGTTACTACAGTCACTATGAAACACTATGTACTTAAAATGTGCTTAACCCTACCTTAATTTACCCCTGAAAATACACCAAACCCCTGAATTTGAATTAAGTGGGCGTTAATTTGTGAAACCGACCCCTTAATTTTACTTTAAAATTAGATTTAAGGCATGAGTGTGAAACCCCTTAATTTTAAATTTAAGGCGTTAATTCAGGAGGTTGTATTATTTAAGGGGCAAATTTGAAAAAGGAAGGGGAAAATTCAGTAGTTTCACCCCTTAATCAGCCTTAATCTGTGCACTTTTGCCCTTAATTTTCCTTAATTTCCTGTATGGGAAATTAAGGTCAAAATTAGAGTAATTTTAAGGGGTAAAATTAAGGCGTTTGGTTTCGTAGTGAATACAGTGTACATTTATGTCCTTTTCCTTTTTCTGCGGCTTAGTTGTGTTTTTATGTTCTAGATGATGATTTTATAACTGTGTTAGAATAGGTAAGTGACTTAGGCTAGGGTGTGTTTCGACCAAAATTCGGGTTATATCACTGTCGAAGGAACGGATCTGTGTCGTAACTCGAGGACCCCCTGAATTTAAAATCTTAAAAAGTCCTGTTTAAGCTGAAAAATATTGAGCAAAGAAATAAATTATCTTTGCTCTGATTGGCTGCCTTGTATTCAGCCTCATTCAAAAATCAGCAGTCCAGGTTGAAACAGCTCCAAAAACTTCAGTGTGAGTAGGCAGGACTACATTGTTGTAGGCTGGATAGGCAGATATACGTAAATAAGTTGGTTTCCTGACATCACAGAACCACTGAAGTCAAAATACGCTGTTTTGCAGCTTAGTTTCCATATGTGGACTGTCTGGTCTGGGTAGTGAATAGTATGTTTTGAAACAATGCTTACATGTTACATCAACCATTTTTACGTAGAAAAGTGAGGAAATTCCCGTGATTTAAAACTTGCATGTTTCTTGATACTGGTATGCCTAAAAATGAATGAACAAAATTAGCTGATCAAGATGGCTGCTATTAGTGTTTTAAGCTATGTGACATTTTAGATAAGCAATGCAATTTGAGGCAAGTGTGTGATCCAGGCCTGCAGCTTGCATGATGTTAATAGATGTGAAGTACAAGCTAACATTACATTAGCCTTGTAGCTCCAGTGCAAAACTAAAAAAGCAGACTTGAGAGAAGATCAAATACATATTGACCGTCAGACTACATTTCGGGGTAAGAGTGAAACTTAGATTTTTGTCTGAAGCATTGCTTTCATGTTAGGTTATGTGAAGCTTTCACTGAAATGTGAAGAACATCATTGTATCTGTCAGTATCTTTCCCAGCTGCTGACTGATATATACTGTCGAGCTGTATTTGTTTCTCAGAGAAGTTTCATGGTCTAGTTAGTCTTAAGCCTTTTCAGATGCATGCATGGCAGCCCTACCCATCACACAATGTAGCCCTTTCAAAACACTATCACAAATTAGACAGTGAGTTGAAGAGTTCAAGAAAAGGTTGAGAGCATGATTTAAAATGGACAACAGAAGCTATTTAGCTCTCACAATAGTGGACACACCCCCATATCTACTTGTCTCAGAAGATGTGACGTGTTGTCCTTAAATCTGAGGTCGCCTTTTAGTTTTCTCTTGTTTTGTGATAACGCGGTTTCCGCAGACATGGTTCAGCATCTGAGCTCCACTTTAACTTGCGTATGATTGGATGTTTCTCCACACTAGCTTTCTCAGGCTCCACATTTGAATATACGCTTCTTTCAAAGTCAGGGGAAGGTTGAAAAGGAGCTTGTGTTCTGTTTTACACTCTGAAAAAAATAAAGGTGCCAACAAGGCTTTTGATGCCACAGAGGAAACACTTTTGACTTTTTAAAGCCATGGTGTTCAAAGTAGGACCCAGGGACTCCCAGGGGTCTGTGACATACAGTCGGGGGTTCTTGATTTTATTTGTTATTTTTAAAATGACAAGGGTAGGGGACACATTATGTCCTATTACTCCTGCCTAACACTTGAATTAGAGGGTGGACAAAAATATAATATCACAAGACGTTTTTCTTGCACAAGAGTGTTTTTTTTTATGATTCAGTCATTTCAATTCAACTTTTTTTACAGTCTACACTCCACTAGATTCAACTCAGCTGCACTGATTATGTTTTTTTGTAATCATGTGCAAGTGTCTACGTACTGACAATATTCCCAAGATGTTCCTGAAAGCACCTTGTGATAAGGTTAATCATGATAAGGATAAAATGTCATGTTGCCCACCACTATTAAATACTAAATGATCTGCTTATTCTAGGTCATTTACAACAACAAACAATTTTACATGGCTATATATTTCCCTCTCACTGGAGAGGGTTAACTGACTGAAAAGTGTTTTAAAACCTACATCCTATAGAACCTTTCAATAACCTTTAAAGTGAGACTTTAAAAGAACCATCCCCTGAAAGGTTCTTAAAGAAGTGGTTCTATGGCATCACTTGAAAGATCCTTATTGGCACATTTATTTCTTATAGTGAGCAAATGTTTAAGAGTTTTGACATCCATGTTGTTGTTTGTTGCAGGTTTGAGGCGTGCACCAATATAACAGCAGAAGTGTATCTTCGCTCATACCTGACCCCATGCATCAATGACTGCGGCACTTACGGCCAGTGCAAGCTCCTCCGCACCAATAACTACCTGTATGCTGCATGCGAGTGCAAAGCAGGTGCCCAGTTTCTTTCACTTGCAGCTCATTTAAACAAGACATGCGGGTGTTAAATATTCAGTTCACACTATATGTCCAAAAATATGCCGACAACCCTTTTAATTAGTGATCTGGGTTATTTTAATGGACATTGATTTTGATCTTTTTTATTATAAAGTAAAGTGGCCCCTTTTAGTCATGCATGAACACACCACAGCACCACAGTGTGAAATTCTTTCTCTGCATTTAACCCATTCACCAAGTGAAGCAGCGGGCCCAGAGAGCAGTGTGTGGGGACGGTACCTTGCTCAAGGGAACCTCAGTGGTCCCACTGGCAGTCCTGGGATTCGAACCCACAGCCTTTCAATCACAGGGGCAATTCCCTAACCACTAGGCCACTGATCACTGCTGTCTTGGTTAAAGGAATGGACTAAGAGTGGTCACTTGCAGTAGTGGAGAGCTCAGCAATTGCTCCTGCAAGGCACAGTATAGAGAGACCATGAGCATGTGAGAGACCACAGATAAGAATTGAATATTACATGCATATGCATGTTGAATATTGCATGACTGGCGTTTGTGGTCCAGAACTAATCCAACATCAGTACCTGATCCGAGTAATGCTCTTGTGGCTGAATGCAATCAGACCCCCACAGCAATGTTTTAACAACTGTAAAGCCTTCTCTGAAGAGTCGAGTCTGTAACTGCAGCAAAAGAGGGTACCCTAATACCCTAAATAAAAAAGAAATGCTTAATGAGCAGGTGTCTACAGACTTTGATGTATAGTGTATATTACACTGTGTGTAAGCAGAAGATACACTATATGGACAAAAGTATTAGGACGCCTGACCATTACACCAAAAGGGACTTTAATGACATTGCATTCAAATACATAGACTTTAATATGGAGTTGGTCCCCCC
>JBBPCZ010064598.1:0-12257 GCA_037974445.1 Brycinus macrolepidotus | reverse complement strand
ACACATACACACACACATACACACACACATACACACACACATACACACACACATACACACACACATACACACACACATACTTCCATACTGAGTTGCGGTCGGTGGGGTACTTGTTGAGGTTCTTCAGCAGTTCCAGCAGGGCCAGCTGGATACACTCTTTCGTCGACACGTTTGTGTAACATAACAACTCATGCAAGGCCTCTCGAATATCCCTCGATGAATCCTGAGATGAAAAATTACAATACCTATTACATACTATTACAAAAATAAGCACATCATATGAAACAGATATTTAATTCTATACAATAACAGTACATTATCAGCATTTTGTAAAGCTATGTGAATCATGAGCATAATGTCTTCATGCAAAACTATTTTAAACCAGTTCTTTGTTGCTTTATGACCTATAGTGTGTGTACAGAACATTAAAGGTGACTCATAGGTGTCCATAGTAGGCAGCCACCCTATACCAAGATAGTCACCACTGAAAGAGACCATAAGAGACTAGTGCAAACTAACATGACTTGCAAAATATATATAATATATATTAAAATACATATTATGTAATTATATAACGTAGGTTCTTTACACACCTGTTGGTCCAAAAACATCCAACTGATAATATTTCAAATCTAAAATTACATTACTATTAGTATATCAATGCTTTTGGAACAGCACCTCATAAATCCTTTCTGGAAACTTTATATTTACATATTATTTTGTATAGCATACAGGTATTATATTACACTGTTATATTGTATAATGTATATTTCTATTGGTTATGCTGCTTCCACCTTCTTTTGTTCTGTCAACTTTGCTGCTGTAACAATGTAAACTTCCCACCCATGGGACTAATAAAGAGTTATCTTATAAGGAAAGGGTGTCTGTAACTTTTATGAACATTAATGTAATGAACTGTGGTCATTTTTATTTATTTATCAAAAAATCTTAAAAAAATAAAGCTACGAAGATATATAATAGAGTGTTCTCCAATGACGTGCAGCACCTCCAGCACAGCGAGCACCGTGTCCAGCTGGTCTTCCCTCAGGGTGATGTGGGTGGAGATCTGTCGCAGCGCGTGGATCGACTGCAGCCGCACCTCCTCGATCTCGTCATTGAACATGTCCACCAGGAAGTCCAGGCACTTCTCTGCAAAGCTCGGAGACGACTGTGCCAGAGAGCAAAGTGCCTCTACAGCGGATATCCTCACTTCTGCATGGAACCACGCACATGAGAACATCAGCATGAACGTATATTTAAAGAAATAGTTTGGCTAATGTTTAAAATTCTCCTCTTAAGCTTCTCTCTAACCACTCCAACCACATCCAGCTCGTCATTAAGGTGGATCAGACTTGTGAATGTGGTTTAGAACACAGTATGACTTACTGTGAACTGTAAAAATGAACTGAACTTCACCGCTAAAGGCAGCCGTCTCAGACAACACCAGGTCTGGTCATAAGGAAGACTGATCTCGGATCAGATTCCTTTGTCGTCGCCACAAAAACTGACTCTAGATCAGGTGGTTAGTGAAAACAGACCCTGTTGTGCCCGAAACGTTCGGTTATATGGTGAGGTTTTAATCATTTTTACACCTCAAAGTAAGTCATACTGTGCCTTAAACCACGTCCACAAGTCTGTTAAACCTGAATCCAGAGCTGGATGAGGTTTGAGCAGGTTGAGAAAAGTTTTGGGGATGTATTTATCTAAAGAATTTGGGTGACTTTTGACTTCTAGTGTTTGTTAGCCCCACATTAACTCCATAACTAAAAACTGATCAACTGCATCCAGAGTAAGTGGAAAATTCTTCATAAACCGGTTCCTATTCACATTTGGTTTTAATGTTTACTTATTTAACAAACACAAACAAAGCTGAACTTACTGTTTGTCTTCATGGTCTTCACTTCTAATTAACTACATCTAGCTATGGCAGGGCTGCTGACTTAGAATTTTGAGGAATTTTGTTTCTGTTTAATTACACTTTCTGCCAAATTGACTGCATGTAAATGTATCCTAACAAATCATACAGTCCAAGACGAGCACACGCACCATACATCTCGTCCTCCAGGCCATGAACAAAAGCTCCACAGGCTCCAGAATCAATGAGGTTCACCCCTGACGTGTCCACTTTCTCTTTAGGCGCGTCATCTGCCCACTTCCGGCCTGAGGAGAACTCTCCAGAAGCGTAGAGCTCTTTAGCTCGCTCGTGTGCTGTGCGTTTCCTCTACAGTGTTAACAAGGATAGAAGGATTAGTTTTCCGATGTATTGCACATGAGATTTTTGATCAGTTGATCAGGGGCAGAGTACTGATCATTTAAAATTTTTATTTTTGAGGTTGAGTCGCCTCTGTTATGCATAGGGAGAGAGAGCGGAGGGAGTTAGTGTTACAGTATGCTAAGTAACTGCTGGCTAAACTGTATAGTACAGTAACCGTTGGCCATCATAAATAACAACTACGGTAAAGTTTCAGACTTTTAAGAGACATCGTACAGAAAAGGGCCGTTTCAGCTTGTATCATAAATAACATGCTTCTACTCAAATATTTTGTCCAGATTCTGCAGCATGGCAAGACAATGACATGCACACCAAAATGTGGAATGCTGTGAATAAGATACAAAAGTTATAAATTATTAATTTATGAAAACAGAATGGACTCTAAGATCATACCCTGAGATCTGACATCAGCTTCTTGTCCAGCGTTTGCTCCAGGAAGTGTGGGCTCACCTGCTGCATGGAGCCCTGGAGCGGAAACATGATGGGGTTACAAGAGAACACAAGAAAATCTCACATCACATGATGGACAATTAAAAAAACACTCTCACCAGCAGCTTGGCAGCCTGGACTCGGACCACCCAGGATCCATCGCTGACCATGTGACAGATTTTTCCAAACGAGTCATCAATCAGCCGGATCTCCTCATTGGAAGAGGGGATGGGGACAATGCTGTGTGTAAAAGGACAGAGATGAAAAGAGATGAGTTTCATGTCATTACATCTGTTTATTTCACAAACGCTCATATCCAAAGTGCCTTAAAACACATCAAAAGGCTTTTTTCAGTACATGTGCTCTCTGGTAACATATACTGCTATCCCCAAACTATACACGTTATTATAAGGCATCTAAACAAAAGTGTGGCGGTTTCTGATGTATAATTCACTCTTTTCCTATAATAACATGATTTCTCAGGGTTATTAAGAACATGATCTGACAAAGTACAAAATATGTAGATTTTTTTCTTAGATTGTGTCATAAACCATCAGTCAAATGGATGGACAGGAATTTCCATCACAGTCACACATCAGATCCATTCTACCTTGTCTAAAGAAATAATAACCACTTCCTGATCTGAACCACATTCCCACTGTATTGAACAATAAAATATGCCTCATGCCTCTTTTATATAATGACAGAAAAAGGCAGCACACAGAAAGCTCAGTGGACACGCTTCACTACGGCCAGTGTGAATATGTACACACTGGAAGCATATCTGAACAAGTTAAAGGGAACATCGCCAAAGTCTCTGACTGGATCGCTAACAAGCTGTTCGGTTCCATAGAAATAAACAGAATCCAGACTCTAAACTCGATGCAACAAAGCCTGAAATGTCTGAAAATGACCCCACCTTTCAGGGTAAAGCTGACTCAGCACCCACACCATCTGCACAGCCGCTGAGCGCACATGCTCATAGTCATCATTCAAGAGCTTACAGGCCTGCAGGAGAGGAAAGAAACACAGGTCTGCATCTACCGATCAATCATTACATTTCTGCACACTATACAGATCTCGCTTCTGTTTGTAATGTTTGTTTATTTGGAATATGCTTTTTTCCTGTATATGTTTATTAGCCTCTTCAAATTTTTCTTTAATTTAATTTATTTGATAACTTTAATGCACAGTCTTAAGGGTCGACTCAGGGGCCACATTTCACTACATGCTGTACTTATACGACTACGCAAGTGATAAAAAATGAATCTTGAATCAAAACCAAAAACAAGTTGTTTTTAAAGTGACTGGTGAAAAATGTAATCAGCCACAAGCAAACTTGGTGTCTGAAATTGCCTTCTTTAGTTTTGCTCTGGAACTGAGGTTAATGGAGCTAACAACTAACGGAAGCTTTCAGTCGTCAATGAATGCAAGCCCTTACCTCAAACTGTGTGGAAGTGTTCAGTAAGTTCTAACAGACTCGCTTATGTGGTTTCTGACTCTGAATGACACACTGTAATCCAAAGATACGGGCAAAAGCACAAACAAAATCCAGACACCAAGATAACTGCTGTATTTAGCCATTCAGCATACTTCTGTCCACTTTTACATATAACAGTATGAGTCAGAAACCACATAAGTGAGTATGGCTAGTTTACGCTTTCAGCTACATTTACAAACACTTCAAAATCCATCAGTAGTGAATCAATACAGGTTTGTTTCACAGCAACAGACTTTACCTGGCTGTACACCGTCTGCTGGAGTTTCATTCCCCTCTCGTGCAGCTGAAGCTGAGGAGGCAAACACCAAGGAGTTCAGTCAAATTCCACAAAACCACACCTTGGGTGAAACTTACTGCTACAACAGAGGTCACAGAGAACCATGAAAAGCCAAAAAACCTTCATACATAAAGGAAGTATTGACGTGATAATGGTACAGACCATAGCTTTAATAGACGCCGTGCGAACACGGGGGTCCTGGTCACTGAAGTAGTCGCTGATCAGGCTCTGGACGTCCCGCAGCGGCGCACTGGAGGTGCCTGCCTCACTCTCCTTGGTCAGAGGCTTATCCACAGTTCCCAAACAGCCCAGGAGCTGCAGACACTTGTTCCGTACTCCGAAATAGGTGCTATGGAGATGCTGTTTAGGAAGATAAACAAGTAATTAAACAGCAGGAAAGCTTATTTTTAGATTGAAACATTTTGGTATGGGAGTGACGGTTTCTTTGTTAAATTTTTTCACTTAATCAATATATTGTAGGCATATATGTATATATATTTAATGTACTCTTTTTAATTAATTAGCAACAATAAGTCTGCAATTTGCATGATGATTACACAAATGTTTAATTCTCCAACAAATCTCTTACAATAATACAAAGAGCCTGATTGATGCATCCTTTTGTATGCACACACTGTTCTTCTGTAATTAGGTCTTCCCTAAAGAGTCCATATAATAAAAAGAGTTTGATGTGGTCTGTAAAAACTATTAAAGCTTCAAAATGTACCATTCAGTATACAGTTCATACAGATCATTTATGTAAACTGAGCTGCAGAAACTATTTTAAATTCATCATTGTGATGTTAACACACTTACATACTCAGATCAGCCACAACATTAAAAACGCCTGCCTAATACTATGTTGGCCTCCCTCATGCCCCCAAAACAGCTCTGATCCGTCAAAGCCTGGACTCCACAAGACTTCCGAAGGTGCTGCAGTTCTGCACCAAGACTTTAGCAGAAGACCCTTTAAGTCCTGAACAGTGTTTGCAGTGTCATCCTGCTGAAAGAGGAACTGCCATTAGGAATAGGGTCTCCATGAAGGGCTGAACTTGGTCTCCAGTGTTTAGGTGTCAAAGTAATGTCCACATGAATGCAGGACCCAAGATTTCCCAGCAGATCATTATCCAGAAACATCACACTGCCTCCACTGCCTCGTCTTCTTCACATAGAGCGTCCTGGTGCCGTCTCTTTCACAGGTAAACAATGTACACGCACCTGACCGTCCACATGATGTAGAAGAAAGCGTGAGCCATCAGACCAGCCCACCTTCTTCCACTGCTCCATGGTCCATGTTCACGTGTTCAACATAGGAGCTTTCGGTGTTGGACAGGGGTCAGAATGGGGACTCTGACCGGTCTGCAGCCCCATACACAGCAGGGGGCGCTGCACTGTGTCTTCTGACCCCTTTCTATCAGAGCAGCATGAACTTCTTTAGCAGTCTGTGTTACAGCAGATCTTCTGTGGGATCAGGAGAGCATCAACGAGCCTTGGACATCCATGACCCTGTTGCTGGTTCTCTGGTTCTCCTTCCTTGGAGCACTTTTGGTAGGTCCTGACCACTGAACACTGGAAACCCCGACAAGACCTGCTGTTTTGGAAATCCTCTGACTCAGCCATCTAGTTTGGCCCCTGTGAAGTCGCTCAAATCCATTTTTCCTGCTTCAAACACATTCGCTTCAAAAACTGACTATTCCCTCACTGCCTAATATAAGTATACACCCCCCTCAACAGCTGCCACTCTTCCTGTCAGAAGTTTTACTGTTGCAGCAGATCTGTGTATATGCGCCTCTTCACCTTGCTTTTATTTATTAAAAGCAAGTGAATGTCGGGAATGATTCCTATTCCAATGTTCAGCTAAAAATTACAGGAAACTGAGAGCTACCTTGCACGCCACCTCGATTAGCCTCTGAGTGACTGCTGTGTTCTCTGGGAGCTGCGTGCCGATGACCAGCAGGGTGTCCAACAGCTGTGCCAGCACCTGGCTTGACTCTACAAAGCAGAATGATGCAAATTCATTTCAGATAACATGAGGGAACCAGCTACAGAAGCATCCAAACTTCCATAATCATCATAAAGTGACAAACACAACTAGATACATTTCCACAAGAAAATGCGAAGTGAGATTGCAAGGCTGCTACAAAACCAGTGTTTGGAGACACTGGCTTTATAGATTAAAAAAAAAAAAACGGTGTCTCTTCTGACTTTCTTCATTCAGCACCGTGTTCTACCACTGAACCACAGAGGGGGGGTTAACTCACTGTCTATTACCAAGATATTTATGGTTAAGGATGGCTGAAAACGGGTCGAGACAGAACTGCTCGCACCCAAAAACGGGTGGGAAAAAGTGCGCTTAGTCACGTTCACAGGCTGATTATTTTCAATAAAACCACAACAAACAGTGACAAAATTTTTTATAACTGACCTGAACTTGAGGTCTGTTTATGAGTCTGCCGTGTCTTTAGCTCTGCAAAACTAATTGCTGCTCCGCGTTTTGTTGCTTTCCGGCTGCCACAGCCGTGACGTCACAGACTCTCTCTCCTCTACACATTTTTAAGGCGACTTGCCCCTCCACTCTCTCTCCATACACCACGGTGGCGATTCGACCACAAAAGTTAAATTTTTAAATGATCAACAATCGACCCCGATCAACTGATCAAAAACATGATTAAACACTCGCAATATACCAGATATTAAAGAACGTTTCAGCGTTGGAATTCAATATGGGCTTGGACGAAAAGCAGCACCATAAAAAGAATAACGATAATTAAGACCTACTCATCCATTTATTTACTTATTTATTAACTTACTATCATTATTAAGGGTGTTTATGACATCGTCTACGATGCAGTCAGGTGTGAAACCAGACGTTTTGGACAGCAAGCCGAGCAGTGAAGCGATCTTCAGCCTGACCGAGTTATCTGCCTCCTGTTCAGTGACAAATAAATTAGAAGACACATGTAAAATTAGCAAGAATGAACGTTAGAGCAACTGAAATCTGTGTTTTAATCTACACCACAACACTAGACACAATTTCCACTAAACACTCACTTTATAATAGTGCTCAAGAAGGATGCGAACAACCCCCTCGACGCTCTCCGCCTCCACCGGCTTGCGAGCAAAGCTGAGAAGATACTGCAGGGCATCTGTGGGGTTGGTGGCTTTGCACAGGTCAATGTGGAGGGCTGCGGATTTGCTGGGCTTGGTCAGTCGAAGCTTCTTGGCCGGAACCTCCTCAAGTGGCTGTTGCTGGAAACAAAATTGAAACAAAATAAAATCTGTAAGGGTTCAGATTCTCAGAGAGTCCTTTCTATAGTCAGATATTCCACTGGTATATAAAGCACCTACTAAATCGAGTCTTAATCCAGAATGCATGTCTGTACAGTCTTGTATTTCCCTGTATTTTATCGTGCAATATTGTATAATTTTGCCCTGCAACTCTTATTTTGTCAGAAAAAAGAATGCATAAATAAATACATACATACATACATACATAAATAAATAAATATTCCACAAAGCTGAGCTGCACGATACGGACAAAATATCAGGATTGTGATTTTACTGCTACCTATTGCAATTGTGATGCCTTTCAAGATTTTAAAGTTCCCACATCGTCATTTTTCTGGAATTAAAAAGGTTCAAAGTCTGTAAATATTGTTTCAAATGGTACATTTACTCCCCCCATCCATACAGTCCATATACGGAAAATAAGTCAAGTTTAATTATTTAGCCCATTATTACACATCAGGGTCATTCAATGTACTTTACAGAATCAGAATCAGAATCAGAAAACTTTATCGATCCCGGAAGAAATTGCTTACAGGAATACAATAAAAATATTAAAGACGAAAACAGAAGGAAGTAAGAAAAGTAAAAGAAATAAACACATACAAAATCAATAAAAAATATTAAATGTGTGATATTTAAATCACAATATAGATTATATATCAGACAATATATTGTGCTGCCCTATCAAAAAGTCTCTCAGACAGACTTTAGGTTGGTGAAGAGATCCCTCACTGTACTGTTCATACTGACAGTAAAGTGTTTCTGATCTCATGTTTTTAATAGAGCAGCTTGTTTTAGGGTGTAAACAAGACTCGGATGTGCAATTTCTTATTGCGCTAAATCATTACCATTACATGTAACCTCTTCATGTGCAATATTCTTGTGTGCAGTATCACCACTTATGTCTCTGTTACGTGTAATAACAGACTCAGTATAGAGAACAACTACAGAGAATCTGTGTTAATTAGTAAACAACTTCAACCGTAATTTATTTATTTATCTATAGTATTTATATCCACCTCTCTTAATGACCACAGCATTCTGTGTATATAGTATACTGTATTCAGTACAGAGTATCGTATAGTGGATTTAGTACAGAGTATCGTTTAGTGTATTTAGTATAGAGTATATTATAGTGTGTTTAGAACAGAGTATTTTAAAGTATAGTGTATTTAGTACAAAGTATTGTATAGTGTATTTAGTACAGAGTATCGTATAGGGTATTTAGTAAAGAGTATTTTAAAGTATAGTGTATTTAGTACAGAGTATCTTATAGTGTGTTTAGTACAGAGCATCTTATAGTGGATTTAGTACAGAGCATCTTACAGTGGATTTAGTACAGAGTATTTTATAGTGTAGTGGATTTAGTACAGAGTATTTTATAGTGTCGTGTATTTAGTACAGCGTATTTTCAGGAGAATTCAATTTAGACTTTATATTTTATATTCTTCTTGTCTCTGTGTGTCTCTTTGTGTCTGTACAGGTGTAGAATAAACATTTTCCTCCAGAATTAATAGTCTTCTGATTCTGAAGCTTGTGTTCACATGAGCCCGAAATAATTAGTTAGAGGTCTAAACTAACAAATTAAATCAAAATCATTTGAAAAACATGGTTAATTAAGGAGAAAGGAGACTTTAATGATCTGTCGGTCTGTAACTGATCCTCTCTGACGGAGGGGTTAGCTTTAGCCTGTTAGCTAACCCCAGCACCAGCCCTGCGGCTGAGGAGTTTCTGAAGGAAAAGAGTGAATGTTTCTGGATAGATTAGAGGTTTGTTTTATTTCTGGATATTCTGGAGTGTGTTTTACCTGAACGACTTTAGAGAATTCCTCATAAACCCGTTTTTTTAAGTGAGCAGCCATTCTCCCTCACAACTCTGCGTGTCCCCCGCGGCTCGCCGTAGATCCTCTTTCTTTAGTGTCGCCACCCAGCGGTCGGAACAAGAATCACTATTATTAATCATTCAGATTATTATTCATAATAATTGTCTCTCTTTATATTATTATTATTTAGAATATCAATACCCAATTAATACACAATAACATTAATCCTTAATAACATATACCACTACTGATAATATTTTTAAACTAAATTTTATGTAAACAAATGATCGCTAAAGATCTACTCCTAATAACTACTACTAACAATAATTTACATTGTTATTAATAATTATCCTTCTTCTTATTTAAAACATTATAAGTAATATTCATACAAATAATTGATCCTTCATGACATACTACTACTACTACTGCTAATTATAATCATTTAAAATAGTCACATTAAAATAAATTTTATATAAATAAAATATCCTTAATGAGATATACTACTAATAGTAATAATAATATTTTTTTTAACAAAGTCACATTTAAATTAATAGAAATAATACAAACACAAATAGCACAAATAAATGATCCTTAATGACAATAATCATCATCATCATCATAATAAATAACAGACCCACATTATAATTCGTCCAAATAAATGATCCCTAATGAGATAACACTACTACTTATAATAATAACACAATAATAATAAGCATCATCATCATCACCAGCATCATCATCATCATCATCACAATCACAAGCATAATTATAACCATAATTATAATCATAATTATAATCACAATCACAATCAATCACAATCATAATCATAATCATGATCATATTCATAATAATTACAGTTGTATTTTCCTTTACTGGCTTCAGTGCTGCTATTTTTCAAGAATTTGACAGTCTAACACACAGTTATGAAAAATCATAACAACTTGAGGCACAAACAGGTATTAATTATTAACTGACCTTGAAACAGTGTGTTTATTTATTTCAGAACTGAACGTTACAGCGGATTCACACAAGTGTGACAAAAACATTAGAAAATAACAAATCAGCAACCTTTAGATAGATAGATAGATAGATAGATAGATAGATAGATAGATAGATAGATAGATAGATACATAGATAGATAGATAGATAGATAGACAGACAGACAGACAGATACGTCAGTGTTCAGAATTATTATTAATAAACTGATATTAGTTTGATTTTCTAGCTGAAAATAAGATCATATCCTCAACACGGAGCAAATTCAAATCCGTCATTCCTGGTGGCTGAGGGTCCTGTCAGTGTGGAATTTTTCTCCCAGCATGTTACATTCAGTAAATTATCAGTAAATGTGCATTAACATGTGCTGGAGTGTGTCTCTGTAGAAGACGTGCACTTATTTACACTGAAAAAATCAAGAAAACGTCACTTACTGGGGGCACACAAACTTTAGCACACAACTCTTTACACAACACAATTTCTCTACTCACTTCAGTGACACATTAATGCAGGACGAGCCCAAAACTATAACAGACTCTGGAGGCATAAACGGCATTACAGGAGCGCTCGATGAGTGAGTGGATTTAAGGGCAGGAAGGAACCAGAGTCAATATTAAACAAGGGAGGCCACAGATCCTGAACAGACTCAGCCTGGGCGGGTCTGCACAGATAACACCGCACTCAAGTGTCTGTAGGTGGATCTTTTAAAATTCATAGCTCTGTTTGGACACAGTACACACACACACACACACACACACACACACACACACACACACGCGCCCTGGATATTTTATCACAAAGCGTCTGATTGGCAACAGCTTCATTCATTCAAATTCAGCTTGAAAAACACAATCCCAAACCGTCAATACAGTCAAAGCACCTCGACAGAAAAAAACAGGATGGAACTCTATCAGTCATGGATCGGCCCCCCAAAGATCTCAACATTACTGAAGCAGAGGGGATCTGGACGTCCAGAGAAGAGCTTTGAAACGTCCTTCAAGAAACCTGGAGAATTCTTCCTGAAGAACTTAAAGAAATGACAGGAGAGCTTGTCTAAGAGAGTTCAGGCTGTGAACGGTGGTCCTAACGGAGCTCAGAACACACACTGACTTTAAAGCTGTTAGAATTAAACACACCCTCTTTGTGTTTATACTGTATTTACAGGTGTGTTTGAACGTGTTGCAGTAAATCACTGATCCGACCTTCTGACTCATTTAAATGAAAATTGGTAAAGCGGGGGGCTCAAGACTTTTGCACAGTGCTGTACTGAGGGTTTGAGGATGGCCAACACAACAGATGGGCTACAGCCTCTAACTGTACCACAGTAAGGTGGAGCTACAAGAGAGGGGTTTCCGATAAAGCAGCCAGTGAGTTTGTAAAGCTCTAATAAAATTGCTACATAGAAAACACTACCATGTCTGTGTCACGGCTGTGCTGAGAATCTTCCACCGCCCAAGTAATACCTGGTCAGTGGGGGGCATGAGGGGGTCGCTTTCCATTGATGAATGCAGTAGATGCAAAGAGCACTAAATTACTGTGCAAAAGTCTTGATCCACCCCTCATTTCTTCATATTTTGCTTCCAGAGATCTAGACGTTCTTGTATTTTAATGTGGTCTTGAGGAACAGTTCTCCAGGCTTCCTGAAGGACTTTCAAAGCCTCTCATTTCCAGT
>JBBPCZ010064440.1:0-12264 GCA_037974445.1 Brycinus macrolepidotus | reverse complement strand
TGTGTGTGTGTGTGTGTGTGTGTGTGTGTGTGTGTGTGTGTGTGAGAGAGAGAGAGAGAGAGAGAGAGAGAAAGAGAAAAAGCTTTTTTGTGGACTCAGTATACCAGTGAAAATAAGTAGTGTGTAGAAACCCTAGAAACAGAGCTGATCCAGGTACATTCATACCAGTGCAATACACAATAAAAGTAAAGTCAGAGTCTTTTCTTGTGTCTCTTGGTCTGAGTCTGAGTCGATTTTCAGTCTCTGGGTTCAAGTCTTGGTCAAATCTTGAGTGTCCGAGTGCAATTTGAGTCTCAATCTCTGATACACACTACCATGACACTTTTGTGTCAGTGCCTTCTGTGCTGAGAATGGTCCACCACCTAAGTAATATCACCGGAGGTACTTGATGGGATGGATGGGGTAGAGGGGTCTTATAAGTCATGCAGCAACAGATGTGCCATAGTCAGAAAACCTGCAATGTTCTCTATCTCTGTCTCTCTCTCTCTCTGTCTCTCTCTCTCTTGCTCTCTCTCTCTCGCTCTCTCTCACTGTCTCTCTCTGTCTGTCTCTCTCTCTCTCCCTCTGTCTCTCTGTCTCTCTGTCTCTCTGTTTCTGTCTCTGTCTCTGTCTCTGTCTCTGTCTCTGTCTCTCTCTCTCTCTGTCTGTCTCTGTCTCTTTCTCTGTCTGTCTGTCTGTCTGTCTCTCTCAGGCCTGTTGTGGCAGTTGAGACCCAGTGATACGGAGGTTGAGCTGCTGGCTCACACTCGGCGTGTGGTCAGCTCAGAGCTGGAGGCAGAGACAGGCCTGGAGACGGGCTGGATCCAGAATGGAGGACTGTTTATCGCCTCCAACAAACAGAGACTGGACGAGTACAAACGCCTCATGTCGGTACGACTTCCAGCACTTTCATCTTTATCTGACTGCTGTGCACAGTTTTGTGTTTTCCTTGCTTAAAATGGATGGTTCAGATCAACAGTATCTTTAACACATGAGTTTAGTGCAGGTTTTGAATTGATTTCTTGTTTTTAAAGCTCTTAATAGCTTAGCACGTTCACACATCTCTGAACACCGGATACACTACAGCAGGGATGTAAAATGAACAGATACACTACATGAAATACTCCTACTCATTCTCCCATTTTATCAGAAACACCTACCATATAGGTGGACTTTGTAGGTAAACGAAGCCTGTAGCCCATCTATTGCTACACAAATGATCAGCTCTTCTCCATCAATGGAAATGGACCAGCATAGGACCACCGCTAACTAGGTGTTATTTTTAGTGACCATGACATGATAGTTAGTATGTTATACTGGTATAGATGTATCAGGCATGGTGGTGTTGCTGGAGCTTTATCTCAGTTTCACTGCTGGGTTGAAAAAAAAAGTCCAAAAACAACTAACCAACAGCGTCCTTGTGGTTAGAAACTTATAACAGATGAAGATCTATAGAATGACTTAAACAGTTTGTTCAAAAAAGACTAACTTTAACCAGCAAAGGGGTCTTCAGATGGTTGATGTTTCTAATAAAGTGGCCAGAAAGTGTGTAAAATCCCCAGCAACATTGCTTTACACTCATGCCAGTGCAACACACACCACTATGGTTCTGTGATCCCTTCCATTGATGAACAAGGTGGAGAAGGGCAGATAAAATGTACATCAACAGGTGCACACTACAGGTATTTGGAACTCACTTGTTATTCATCCTATATAACCTATTTTATTTATTTATTTTTATTTATTACTTTACCAGTTTAGTATCATACTCAGATATTTGTTTACGAGCTTATTAAATGGTGGTGCAACTTCTCACTGGATGTTTAATCATTTGATTATGTGCAGTAATGTTTCACATGGTAATATCTAGTCTTACCATGTGAAACATGACTACTTATGTCAACATTATTTATCTATTACTGATCTCTATTACGTGCAGTAATATAGAGAATAGTATATAGCAATAGTATAGAGAACAATTCCAAACCACTACTCGTATTGGCAGTTAAATTACTTAGCAGTCATTTATTTATCTATAGTATTTATATCCACCTCTCTTACTGGCCCTCGTATTTTGTGTATATAGCATAGTGTATTTAGTACACAGTATCTTTCAGAGTATTTCTGCAGAGTTTTTATTTGACTTTTATTCAAAACTTTATATTTTATGCTTTTCTGTTTTTTTTTCAGTTGGGGAAGGTGTACGGTATCGAGTCATATGTGCTGTCACCAGCCGAGACCAAAGAGTTGTACCCTCTGATGAATGTAAAGGATCTGTATGGCACTCTTTATGTGCCCAAAGATGGCACCATGGACCCTGCTGGAACCTGCACCACCCTGTCAAGAGCAGCAACTGCCCGCGGAGCCACGGTACAGAAACCCCATTAGTCTATATTTGCTTATCATTGGTCGTGATCATGAGGCGGGTAATTAAAGGATCGTACTTTTTATTCAGTTGCTATTTAATCATTATGTGCAATATCTTATTATTATGTCCAGTAATCTTACCATGTGCCATATCACTACTTATGTCTATTATGTGCAATAACAGACTCAGTATAGAGAACAACTCCTAATTTCCTGCAGGATCAATAAAGATTTCCGATTCTCACTCAGAATTAAAATGCCTACCATGATATACTGGATTTGCTAAGAAGTTCTGCTGCAGTTCTGTAGGGAAAACTGTCCTTGTGTAGCTTTTGGACCTGATACTTTTGTATAATCAAGTTGTTCTTTGAAAAGGTACATAATTCATAATTTATAATTTAACCAAAGTAACAATACTTGTACTGATTCATTTTATTGTATTAAATATGGCTTTAAGCTACTTTGCTCATCTTTGCATGTGGCACGGCTTACAATGAAATAAAAACAAATAAATAAATAATTTAAATAATTTTTAGAACTACATTGCAAAGTTTGGACTTAATCACTTGACCATTTATAAATAAATTGTGTTATGTGTTACAGGCCATTAGCACTGAAGTTTAAGACTTAAGTAATTTACATTTATTTTAAAGTGGCTTTTGCTGTGCACTCCTATCCGGAGCCAATTTGAGTTTTATTCAGAATAAAGTGAGTGTAGTATTACATGTCTGTATTCAAAAGAATATAAGTTGACCTCACATGTAGACAGTAAAATTAGAATCAACGTTAAAATTTAGCAATAAAAATATCTAGATGAGACTCCTTACATTCTATTCACATGCGGGTCTAAATTGCTCTGAACATTAACAATCTATTTGATTGTTCTCTCTGATTCCAGGTCATAGAGAACTGCCCAGTGACTGGCATCCAGGTGCAGACCGATCATATGGGAGTGAGGAGGGTGAGAGGAGTGGAGACAGACTTCGGGACCATCGAGACTCCATGTGTGGTCAACTGTGCAGGTATACTGCAGCTAGTTACAGGACAGTCTGAGGCATCTGTGAAAATAATATTTAAAAACTGTTTAGATGAGCGGTGAGTGTTTTTTTTTCCCCGCATTAATACTACTGAATATACTGAATGAAACTAAAATGAATAAAAGTGAATGACATTACACAGTAAATAGTGATTTCCTGTACAATATATCAATGTGTTCCTTGTAGAAGCCCAGTATTACTTGTAGTTTCCATCAGAAACCTGGTTTAACTGGTTTGACATTAAATTAAATCAGGAGCTTCTGATGGAAACAAAGCCACAGAATGGCTGCAGGCGTAGAGCAGAAATCTGGAACCGAACCTGTGTTCTCCTTACCAGCTCACGAAATATCAACTACTTTTTACAAACAAAACAAATCGTGATACTTTTTACTGCTTTCTTGTTTGTTTGCACTTATTCTAATGTTCACTTTGCTAGCAGAAAGACACTTTATCACACGCTGAGAAAAACAGTTTCAAACAATTTGCATAGGTGCCTAAGACTTTTGCGCAGTACTGTACATTATAACACCAATACGAAGAAAGCGGATCTCTTGTATTATCATTTCATAGTTAGCTACCACTTTTTGTCCAAAGTCTCCATTGTTTTTTTTATAATAACTCACCAATAAAGGCTTGTTGTACACAGTATCAGTATGTGAAGTGGTATAATGATTTATACCTTCTCACGTTTAACTGTATCTTAACACTGTTTGCAGAATCTGCAGTACTGTGCGAAAGTCTTATGCGCCTGTGCAAATAGTTTGAAGCCATTTATATCAGCAGTGGGTTTCTTTCTATCAACAAAAACACAAGTGAACATTAGAATAAATGCAAACAAACAAGAAAGCAGTTTTTTTTTTCTCTAAAAAGTAGTAGATATTTTGTGAACACAGGTTTGGTTCGAGATTTCTGTTCGATGCCTCCAGTCATTGTGTGTATTTTTAAAATTCCATAGTCAACACACCTAATTTAATCTAAAGAAGTAAAAAGAGCCAACCCAGGTATTTGATGGAGCTACAAGTAATTCTGGGCTTCCATGAGGAAAGAGGTCTGGAAATGGTTAAACATTTTGCCATACATAAAACCACCATTTACTGTATTAATGTTATTTGTATTTGTTGTAATATTAGTGTTTTAACACTAACGTAACACTTCCCAGTAGTAAACAGCTTTTAAGGATAATTTTCTCAGGTATCTAAGTGTTTTGCACAGCACTGTATGAGCTTGCTCGAATCTGGTTTACCATTTTGTGTTTTATCTGCTCTTTCACACCTCACTAGTTAACACTCAAGCCTTCCATGAGTTGGTTGAACAGTTTCGGAGCATAAAAAAAACTTTGAACTTGATGGACTGTACTGTGTTTGCTTCACCAGAAGAGGGTGCTCGATGATCTCACTACGAACTATCTCAGTCACACTAAGCTGTTCACATCTCTTCTGTTTGTTTAGACTGTTTAGACTAACCCTGTTTTACTGATTTATGTTAAGACACATACTGAAATCCGGGCCACTTTTGATAAGGAACACCTCTGTAGCCTAAGACCAGGTTTGATATGTGTTCAGAACAGAGAGGGCAATTAAGCTCCCCCTGAAGAAAAAAAATCATTTGCAGTACCCCAGATTCAACTTATTCAAGTCTTTTAATAATTTTTAACATTTTTATTGTTCTCTGTATATTACACATACAAATAGACATTAAATCAGACAATGACAATAACTGTAATTAGACAAAATAATATATACAGTCATAATCTACAGTTAGATAGAAATAAAGTTGATGTTGCTTGACAAAAACACAAGCATTAAGAAATAATGCTAAATAAATAAAGAATAATGGTCAGCAACAGGAGATACACCTAGTATACTGATTTTTGCCTTTATCTCAGAACAGGCAAAAATCTGAACAGTCTTTTTCCAGTATTGTTTCGATTTGGGATAGTCCCATACACAGTGAAACAGAGTGGCTCTTTCCATCAAAAACTTAATGCAACTGTCAGGAACATCAGGGGACCACTGATTAAGTTGGACTGGCGTAATGTAAGTCCACATTAACCATTTGTATTGTAAGAGCTTCATTTCCGTATTGATTGATTGCTTTTGAGCCTTTAAACATGCTGTTTCCCACTCTGCCTCTTCTGTGTTCTCTTGGGTATCCTGTCTCCATGCTTGTAACCTGTCAGTGGAGGACTTATCATGTCACATTAAGGCTGCATAAAACAGAGAGATCTGTCTTGACTCATTTAGATTGAGAACTGGGAGATGGGATGGGATAGTGGTGGCTCAAATGTTATATTCTTATATTTTGATGACATGAAGTGCTTCAGTTGCAAGTATTTATAAAATATTTTCTGGGAATACAGCATGTCTGACATGGGGCAGCTGGTGGTCTGGTGGTTAGGGATCTGCCACTGCAATCAGAAGGTTGTGGGTTCGAATCCCAAGAATGCTAGTGGCACCACTGAGGTACCCTTGAGCAAGGTACTGTCCCCACACACTGCTTCCCGGGCGCTGCGTCTCTGGCTGACTTTACTTACCTTTACTTACTTTACTTGTAGTTGATTAAATGTCAAAAGAGTACCGTCCATATGTAGATCCTCTATTTTCTGAACGCCCTTTTCTTGCCCAAATTCTGAAGCCACCATCTGCCCTTCTAGCCTCGAAGAACACAGCAAGAAATGTGAGAAAAGGCAAAAAAATGGGAGGAATGTCTGTAACATATTGATGTTCTTTATACCAAAAACCAGTAGTGTTTTTAAGAAAAGGGTTTTCTGTTATTGTTTTCAAAACGTATGCAGAGTATAAATATAGTTTTAGTGGACAATTCGTTACTGACATCTGTGTGATGTTCACCCAGGCATTGTTTTAACTATTTAGTCTCTGATTGGTCCATTCAGCCTTGAAAGCCTCTTAATTTAATCAAATCACAGCAGATTATCTGCGTGGGCCGGGTCACTGTGGGCATTATTTTTTTTTCTTTGCTGATTGATTAAGCCAGAATATTGGGGTGTCACGCTAATGTTTTTACTGCAACTGTGCCACCATTAAGAGCTAAAATTCAGTGATCTGTCTGATTGCCTAAAAGCAAAACGTGCTCACTGAGGGACGCTGCAGAAACACTGTGTACATTTGCATGTTGTGAAACAGCTTTGACTGGGGTGGGTTTTAACGGATGTCCACGGATTATCGATAAATCACTGATTAATATTTTCTCATCATTAATTAACACATGAAAATTATTTTCTCTAGCGTATAAGAGTGAGCTATTTGGAGTCAATGGTCTGAATTGGGAAATGAACTGCAGGGGGAAAGAGGAAAACATGTAAATGAGATTTTTATTCCTTTCACTCTGTTTTTTTCACCTGTAGTAAAGGGTAATGTTGAGCGTGTGCATTGGGAAATTCTGCTGAAATTTAACTTTTGTTGTAACGACTTTATTCTAAGTAATTTTGGGCCGTTTCCATTGGTCCATTGGTCTTGAAATTTTGGGGCAGTGTTAAAGGCAGCAGGCACTTTCACAAAAAATGGAAATATGAGGTTCTCTTCTGACAGCAACTATATGCCACTCATATACATGAAGGAGATTTGTTTCAGATGTTTCAGAGTCATATGGAGGTTCATTCTGGAGCCACTTGCTTTTGTTTCTCATTTTAAATTAGAACTCTTCTCTTGTCAGAAATGTTGATTAGAAATCATAACACATCTCCTTCCATATTGTAACATAGCAACATACCTTTACAGCGTGCACTGAACTGTGGTTGTATCTCTCTGGATTTTGGTTGACTGTTCTGTCCTTTATTGGTTAGGTGTGTGGGCCACTAAACTGGGGAGGATGGCAGGCGTGAACGTGCCTCTGATTGCGATGCACCACGCCTACGTGGTCACGGAGAGGATTGAGGGAATTCAGGTAAGACCAACACACTAATCTCAGCTCCTGATCTTCCACATGGCAGGGGTTCACAGTTTGGTGAAAGTGGCCATTCTGTCATACGTGAGCACACCACAGCACACAGTGTGAACAGCACGAAATTCTTCCTCTGCATTTAACCCATTCACCAAGTGAAGCAGAGGGCAGCCAGGAACACAGCGCCCAGGGAGCCGTGAGTGGGGACGGTACCTTACTCAAGGGTACCTCGGCGGTGCTTAGCAGTCTGATCGCACAACTTTCTGATCGCAGGGCGAACGCCCTAAACACTAGACCACCAGCTGCCCCCTATTAATTTAGCTGGATAATTTCAGCCAAAAGTGAGAACCAATTTCCTTTAACTCTTCTCTTGTCAAAAATGTTGATTAGAAATCATAGCACATCTCCTTCCATATTGTAACATAGTTCTGAGCGAAACAGGCTCAGTTTTCAGATGATGGCTGTGGGTGGAGTGAGAGAGAGGTGAAACATGATATAATTGGTTAATCATCACTGGGAGGATGAAGGCTAGCATATGCTTCCTCTGCATCTTTTTCAACTACCTCTAATGCAACATCACTGGAAATCTTAACACACTTGGAGGAGAGCACTGCCTGCCAGTTTAATTCAATTCAGTTTAGTTTTATTTATATAGCACTTTTTACAGACAATGCTATTACAAAGCAGCTTTGCAGAATCCAGGTCCAAACCCCTAGAGAGCAAGCCAAGGGAGACAGAGGCAAGGAAAAACTCCCTAAAGCTGGAAGAGGAAACCTCAGGAGGAACCAAGACTCATAAGGGGGAACCAATACTCTGCTGGTCATCCCGGAGAGAGAGTCTATGGAGACTAACAATAGAAGTTAATCACTGCTAAACAGTTATCAGTCTGTGGCTTACAGAGTAGGTACAGTTAAGAGTCAGAAGAGGTAGTTTTCTGTTACATCACCTAACACATTGAATAGCATCGTGCTAGTGATGGGGTGAGACCGAAGGCTGTCTTACTCTCCCAAGTCAGTTGTGAGGAATGGAAGCTTCCTGTGTACAGTGCAAAACTAAAGAAGCAAACTTGTATTCATATTTTAGAAATATTTAGTCAGTTTAAGATCTGGGCATTACTAGCAAACCAGCTTCTGCTGATCTTAGAGAACTACCAGGCTGATATTCAAGAAACATTTCAGAGATATATTTGGGGCCCAACCCAATGAGTGACTTATAAACAATGGGTAGTACTTTGAACTCAATTCTGTATCTCATTGGAAGCCAGTGTTAGGAGCTGACAGTTAGACTAATATGCTCTCTTTTCTTGTTTTTGTTAGATCTCTAGCAGCAGCATTTTGAATAGGCTGCAGCTATCTAATGGTCTTTTTGGGGAGGCCAATGAAAACAGAATTGCAATAGTCAACCTTGCAGAATATAAGGCATGGAAAAGTTTCTCCAAATTCTCCTTTGACGCTAGCGACGGGATTAGACTGAAGGCTGTCTTACTCTCCCAAGCCAGTTGTGCTCCATAGACTCCCAGTCACGGATGGCTGCTTTTACGTTGGTGATCGACCTTGCGATCTTCTTATCATAGAGAATTTAGTCTTTAAATGAAATTGCAGGATGAATTGTGCTTAATATGTCCAGAGACAGGAACTGACATAAAATATTGATTTCAGGATGACCTATCAGGTATTCTCATAAAGCTATTGACAACTATAAACTGATAACTATAAATGTAAATATTTTATTATTGCTTATTGATCTTACAAAGGAAGTTGGTCTTTTTGCTGCCTAACTGTACTCACAGTGTCGCAGCTCCGCCTGAGGCAGTGGGAGAGTGACGGGTTAAGTGCCTTCCCCACGCCAGAGAGACCGGTCATTTCTAGGATTTGAACCCACAACATTCTGGTTGCTGGCTCACCTCTTGTACCATTAGGCTTATGCTTCTCCTATAAAATGTGGATGGGTTGCACAGCGTTGCGCTTGGGCAAAAAAAAGTTGTATTTGGGTTTGGATCAAAATTTCAGACCAGAATAAAGCTCTGACTCTAGGACAGGGTTGAGAATCACTGGTTTAAGGTTCAAGGTTACTTTATTGTCATTAGCAACTGTGTACACCTACATAGTGTGATGAGACGTTTTTCCGTGGGCCACATATGTGCAACATATAGCAACATTCAACAAAGTACAGGTTACTACAGAAACAATACAATAAATTGATACCACAACAGTGTAACAGTAATGTAATGTAACAGTATAGTGTGAACGGCATGTAAACGTTCCAGAGTGACTAGTGTTGCACCATGAGTATGGTTTTGCACAGGAGGCAGTTACAGCATTAAAGTGCAAGGTATGGCAGAAACAATACAATAAATAAACAATAATATTGCACCGTAAATATAACATTGAAGTTAGCAGCATTGAACCACATTGAGTGAGTGTAACTTATAAGCTTATCAAATAACAAGACATAAGTGTGCTTGTGGTGGCAGTAAACAGAACACTGCTTTAGGAGTTTAGTAGGAGTGCTGATCTAAGACCTGTTTCTGTAAAGTTGGAAATAAGACTAGCACACAGTTTTAATAAGACCAGTCCTCCCACTCATCATGTGGGCCTGTGTGTTGTTCTCTCAGCAGCAGCAGTGTGCTGTGATCATCAGCAGGGAGCGCTGTGCTGTCAGAATAGAGCACAGAGCAGAAGAGTGTGGGGTTAGAAAGCAGTGACCGAGAGTGAAAGCCTAAGGCTCTGAGTCTGTCTTATTCGTCCTCTCTTATTCTTTCTCTCTCCCTCCACTACTTCTCCGTCCTTGTCCTTATTCTTCACGCTGTTTATCCCTACCTGTCCCCTTTTTTCCTGCTCTTTCTCTTTTTCTCTTCCTCTCATCTGTTGGTCTGTAATTCTGTTTGTCATTCTCTCTCTCTCTCCCTCTCTTTTTCTCTGCTGGTCTGTATAGTAGCTCTGAGGCTGTGTGGGTGGTGAATGTCTCAGAAAAGTGACTCTTCTTTATTCTTATCCCGCCTTATGCAATAACATAGATTTCACACTGCGCCGGCGAAACACAGCAGCCAGCGTGAAATAGTGCTTATCCACAGCTGAAAGCTTCAGCATATATTATGCAATCTCCCTGTGCATTTGTGTGTGTGTGTGTGTGTGTGTGTGGTTTCAGTAGGTCTAAAAACCTGATATCAGGTCTCTTGCTCTTATCACACCACCCAGTGTGTCATGAATCATGCCAGAAGTATGAAGCGCTCGTATGTCATCCACACACTAATTTGCTCATAAGCCTGATGACGAATCTGGGGGGCTTTTGGGGAGAGGAGAAGCGCACTGATCCGAAAGAAGGGACTAATTAAGCCCTTAAACTAGAAAACTAGAGGAGGCTCTTCACATGGACCATCACAACCAACAAACAGAACCAAATCGAAATCTTCTGGATTATGTCTGTATGAGTAGGAGGCAGCTGTACTGGAGCCTGCATTTATGGACTCACCTCTTGATTTGTTCAGGACTGTGGTATGAGATTTAGACATGCAGTTTACACAGTTCCAACCGGTGTGTCATGAGCTTCCATTACTCATTAGCAGCTTTAGCGAATGAGGAATGGAAGCTTCCTCTGTTCAGTGCAAAACTAAAGAACTTTTTATTCATATTTGAGTCATATTTAGTCAGTTTTAGATCTGGGCATCACTAGCAAACCTAGCAAATCTAAGAGAACTACCAGGCTGATGTTCATCAAACATTTTAGAGATATATTTAGGGCCCAACCCCAAATGAGTGAATTTTCAACAATGAGTAATACTTTGAACTCAGTTCTGTATCTAATTGAAAGCCAGTGTTAGGCCCTGGAGATTGGACTGATGTGCTCTCTTTTTGGGGTTTTGTTAGAACTCTAGCAGCAGCATTTTTAATAGGCTGTAGCTATCTAATGGTGTTTTGGGGGAGGACGATGAAAACAGCATTTCAGTAGTCAACCTTGCAGAATATAAAGGCATGATTAAGTTTATCCAAATCTTGCATTGACACAAAGTCTTGAGATACCAGAATGCTTATTTAATTATAGCTTTAATGTAGTTGCTGAAACTAAGATGCCCATCCATGATTACACAAAGATTTTTAGCATGGTTCATAGTTTAACTGCCCTAGATTCCAGGTTCCAGAACTTTTCTTCTTTATTCCAAAACAACTATCTCTGTTTTGTTGTTATGTAGCTGAAGGCTCCAGCCATTTACTATTTCAACACATTGAGTCTATAGGCCTGGAATCATTAGGTGATCATTTAGTTATACTGCATTTTCAGTGATGCAGTTGTGAAGCATAGAGTGTTAAAATAATCCCCCAGTGTGATCAAAAGGGATCCGATTTTACTTACCTGCATAAATAACACATTGATGCATCTTTTCTGTTTTACTTTGACTCTCTGACCTGTCCTGATGGATGACCCTATTGTTGTGACACTTGTGGTCTTATGAATGTATAATGTCTGTGTTGTAGAACATGCCCAATGTGAGGGACCATGATGCATCTGTCTACCTCCGTCTCCAAGGTGACGCCTTGTCCGTGGGAGGCTACGAGCAGAACCCTATCTTCTGGGATGAGGCAGGTGTCCTTAATGAGCTCAACTGTATGTTGCAGTAATAACTAAACTTTTCTTATTGAAAAGTAGTGAATTACTGGGTGTGAGTGTTTGCTCTTATTTCTAATTTCAGTCTTTGTGTGGGAGGTTTCAGCCTACCAGTTTTGTCACAGTAGTTGTGTGGACTGACTTTGACTCTTAAAGTCGCATTTTTAAAGTAATCTTGTATTTGTGTGTGTGTGTGTGTGTGTGTGTGTGTGTTTGAAATAATTTGCGCTCTGGTCTTTTGCTTGTGACATTTTCATCCCTAGTGTATCAGTTTTGCAAGGCAATTAATCAGCCACTGTGCAGTGTGTGTGTGTGTGTGTGTGTGTGTGTGTGTGTGTGTGTGTGTGTGTGTGTGTGTGTGTGTGTGTGTGTCTTTCGC